>WJEZ01002012.1:0-14873 GCA_009869925.1 Thalassaphorura encarpata
GTCTGTAAAATTGTGAAGGATAAATTCCGAGTTATTTTTGTCTTGAATAAATGATAACGCCCAAATTGCTTCATCAAGAAAATATTCTAGTTTCAAAGCTTATTTCGATCAATCAATGAATCTAGCTATTTTTAATACACGGAAGTCAAGCCAATTGCCGAATTACCTAAGCAAGCGGGACCAATATATTAGCATAATTCAGATTTGCGTACTAAAGACTTGTCATTAGTCCATTGGCCCTACTCCTGTCAAAATAAACATAAACAGCGCATAAAATCATTTTGAAAAATCCATCCATCAAACATCTTCTCTTTGAGATTGAGATTGACTGACACTCATGGGTTTTAAGGCCTTCAACAGTCAACCAGGAATTCGCATTAGCTTAGCTAGCAGCCTAACCGACACAACACCGGGACGAGTTTACTTAGCCATGCCCCAGGTAAAGCTAGGCTAGGCTGAGTTGAGTATGAACTTACAAATACAAAACTCAAGACCAGGCCCAAGAGGAAGTTTTCGCTTTCAGCAAAGCCAGTGCAGTCTAGTCTAATCATTTTAATCCTCCACTATAAGAAAAAGTAAACAAACCCGGTTTGGCTATATTGGATAGTGCCAGTGCCTGAGCCTAGGCAAGTCAAATCCGTAAAAATCTTTTGCAAGGAAGGGGAAATGAAACAGCGATAAGCGCACATGGCAAAGAAACAACAAAAAGCACACAAGGGGAACCACAAGCCAAAACCAAAGGGTTTAGTCTGTACTTTAAAAAGTACGTTATGTACTGTACTTCTCCCGAACCAAAGGTAATCCGAGCCCTAAAATGCTCAACTTTTTAAAACATCTTCTCCCCTGAGTGTGAGTGATTCGCAATACACGTACGTGTACGTACATGTCTCCCTGCCTTGAATGTCAAGTCAATCCATCCATCCATCCGTCCGCGTCTGGGATGACTGGGACTAGAACTGCCGGAAGGTTTTAACAACTCTTCTTCTTTTTTCAAAAACTAAACTTTACCAAATGATTCCTAATGAAAAGGTAATCCGAGCCCTAAAATGCTCAACTTTTTAAAACATCTTCTCCCCTGTGTGTGAGTGATTCGCAATACACGTACGTGTCTCCCTGCCTTGAATGTCAAGTCAATCCATCCATCCGTCCGCGTCTGGAATGACTGGGACTAGAACTGCCGGAAGGTTTTAACAACTCTTCTTTTTTTTTCAAAAACTAAACTTTACCAAATGATTCCCAATGCCAAAACTCAGTTCAATGCAATGCAACGCAATGTGCACTTATCTCGGCGTGCTTTCCTTCAATTTTATCAGATTCTCATTTGTACCACAAGTCATGTCTCTCTACTCGGGAGGAGATCAACTGCAAATCAAAATTCTGCCTACCCCTCCCTCTTCAACTCACTAAAGACCGCAAATGCATCTCTCAATCATAGAAAATGTACTGCCGTCAGCGATCAACGCTTCCCCTCCCCTGATGTCTGTCTATTCTACAAGACTCTCCCGCCAAAGACAGAGAAAGCATCACAATTCACCCGCTATTCTCAACTACATTACTGTAATTTCCCTCTTTCGTCCAGCTCAATTCAATAATCCAAAAAGAAATTCCAAGGGTTGAAGAAAAATAACATGGAAAGGGATGAAATTACTTAACGAACGAGAAGGACTACAAATTCACTACTGCATATTACGACTTCATTTAAATATCCTCGCTGATCGATTTTAGAGCTGCATCTCATTAGTCGGCATCCAAAATTAAAATCTGCATCGGAACCTTATATCTTGAATTCATTAGGAGGAAATTAGTCTAATCAAGTCAGAAATGCAGTTGCAGTTGAACTGCACCACAATATGGGTCTGCATTTTGCTGACACCAGTGCGCTTCTTGGTATATAAAGTTTCAAATTCTAATTAATTTATGCTTCCAAGTTCACAATGCAATACAGTGCAGTGCGATTTAATTGAAGGAGGAAGTTGAATGCAAATCCCTATCCAGTCTCAGAGTCAATTGACAATCCAATGTATATTGCACGTTGCACATACAAGGCTTAATCCACTAATTAAATCAAGTCATCAAAGAAGGACGTGTGTTTGGACTACAATCATCGTCCACCACTAGTACTGGATCCATGGTGATATTAAATACACCAATTCATATGATTTCAGAACCAGCACCCACCCTCATGTGGTTTATATCTCCAACCACACAATACGGTAACGCACTAATTCCACAACAGACTGTAACTGTAGTAGTAGTAGTAGGGAAAGGAAAACAATCAGGAAAGTAGTCGAAGAACAAGAGAAGGCACTAAATGTAGTCATTATGCCCTAGACAGGCAAACATAAAGAGAAAGCACAGCTACAGCACATGGACCCGCATTTGTTAATTTGGAGCGCGCCAGAAACACACAAGACTCATAAATGCATCGTATGCAGTCATTCAGTCAAGTTCAAGAGCAACCAAAGCAAAGCATATATGGCAATTTCCTCATCTGCCCATGAATCATGGTCAGATATAGGCAGAGTCAAGTGCAAGGAAGAAATAAAACTTAGGACTTTGACTCTACTCCAATCTAAAGATCCCACTCATCTTGAGCAGTCTTGCAGTCAGGCGAATCTCACCCTCTTCTTTCTCTATACTTCCCAATTTCTTTTACGTGCCAAAACACGGGTAATAAAATAAAATACTGACTTTCCTATTCCCATTGCAGAGCCAGCCAGCATTCCATTTAGAGAGAAAGAAGAAAGAAACAAGGGAAGGGTCGGATCGTCGTCGTCTTGGAGGGATGCTGTTGCTGTTCCTTCTAAACACCGCACCACTGGGAAAGGAAGATAGAAATCAATTCGGGGTAAAAGAGAAAATCCCACAGAATCTCCATAGTAACACTCTCCTCACGAGAATCGTCCTCTGTGTCTGTGTCTGTCTGACATTGCATTGCACTCCACCTCTACAACCTTACCTACCTACTTCAGAATCTTCTCTTTTAGGGAATTGGAAACCCTACTGCCTACTACCCGGATTTTAGTCCAATGCTCTGCTATGCTCTGTTGGAAAAGATGTCTCAACCTAACCTTGCTTTCTTCACAAATGCACCCGTATGAAATGAACGAAAGTTAAAGTGATATAACTAAACTTTCCCTTCCTTCTTCGTCCTGAAGATGAGCATCCTAGGAAAAACACAGCTCAGCTCCGTTATGCATTGCATTCTACACCCTCCCCCTCCTTTCATCTATTAAACGGATGCTCCCCAAGAAAGCAAAACTCCTCCAAGATTTTTACGAACCAAGTTGAACTGCTGCTTGCTGCACCTCAGTGCAACGAACAAATATAAAGGAATGGAATGGAATGACGACAATTTTCTCCGGTGAAAGTTTCTCTCCTGTTTTTATATTTGGCCTCAGCAATTCCTTGTACTTGAATTTCTTGTTTGATATGACGATGACATTCCTCTCCAGACTTTATGCGTAAAGTTATTAGACCATATGTGTCTGTCGCCTGTATTTCATAACATGTCTTTTTCTGCATGTACATGTACACATTCGAATACGTTCATATTATATGGAGAGACTCATCCAAGAAATAACATGCTCATTTCATTACTCCAACATCATCTTCATCTTTTTCTCGCTTCCCTTTTCTTGTCTCTCCCCCTTTAATTTGGTTCTTATTCATGGCACGACACAAATTACAAACTACTTTTACGAAGAAGGGGAACTTTGAATTTCCTTACTCTACTCATGTCTTGACAATGCAATAATCATAAAATCAAGAGAAGAGACTTCACATTAATTTTAATTAATGAAAATTTAACGCTAATTTCAAATACAAACAGAGTAGAGAAAAGAGCGTTTCATATATTATGTGTACATGGAACATATGCTGGAAGACCAGAGATGAAATGTAGAAAACTTGAAAATTTTTGTTAGGCAAAGTCATAAAAAATGAAATATAACTAATCACACCATCCTACAGAGCAAAGAGAGTCTTTCAACACTCAGCCCTTCCAGAATGTTTAAAACAAGCGAGATATTTAATCCCAAACAGAAGAAAAACTGAGCAGTATTCAGCTCAAACCAAGGACCTATTTCCTGTCTGCAACTCCTTTTCCTCTATTGCTGACACTACTTCCTCATCAGAAGAAAAATGAGTTTCAAGAATTTTACCTCCATTTGCTTTTGCTTGTAAATATGAAAGACTCTTCAAGTAAGTGCACTTGCACTTCACACATTTTCTAACATGGGAGAATTTAGAGTGTAATTCGATCTTCAAACGACGACGATGACATGGAATATTACATTATCTTAAATACGGCATAAAGAAACGCGTCTTAGTACAAGCACTATGCCTTTATGCCTAGTCCTTATTGCCTCCCTTACGAGAAAAGTAATCTCAGGGCAAAAAAGGACTTCCGGTTACTAACTTAAAACACAATGCCCCTGTAATTTTCCTTTTCTAATGTTTTCAATTAAAGAACTCAAAGAATTCATTTGGTTCATTAAGGAAATGCGGAGAAAGGCAAAAACAGAATACCAAATTCACAGGTAGCACTTCTGCTGAGACCCCTAATACACAATTATACAAAAGAATTACACACAGTACCCACCCAACTCACATTTAAAAAAATATTCGCATTTCTTCAATTTCAGTTTTGACAATATTGAAGAAAGCTGGAGCGGTGGGCAATGCAAACAAAGCGTGCAGGAGCTCAAAGTTACACAATGGAATCATTTTTTCCACCATCGTCTTCGCTCTCGCCATCCGTCCACGTCCACCTCCTGAGTCTCATTCACTCAGAAAAATCTCATTTATCTCAGGTAAATCTCAAAAGACATCCGACTGTCCCAAAAGTAGCTTGACTCCAATGAAAAGGAACGGAGAAGAAAGCGGGTAACATTTACACAACAAAAGAAAGGTAATCCATTGCCTGCCTTGCAATTCTCCTCGCTAGAAGTCATTCGAATAAAGTGCAGTGCAGTATGGAATGGATCCTGAATAGCAGCCCTGTTCCAGCAGCAGCGCTATGACATCACAACATGACTCAAGTCAACTCAGTCAGTGAAAGAAAATGAAACGAGTCGTCCGGGGGCAAAAGGTAAGGCAAAGAAGAATAGAAAAATAGAATGGGACCTACAGGACAAAGTAAATGGACGGGCACTATGTAACACTCCTGTCATAGATAACTGTAATGTAGGAATTACCCAAGACTACAAAAGCCATGGGTAGAAACACACATCATACAACAATGGACTTTTTCCCTTAAAAAGAATATGACAACAACCATTTCGGAGAGCAAAACATGGGGCCGCAGAGGGCCCTGAAAATAAAATTTGGGATCTGGATAACATTACATCCACCATCAGTGGCTTCATATAAAAGCTTTCTCGCAAATTTAGAAATTCGGGCTCTTTGCAAAATTGAAACCAGAACAGATGGTTATGAGGGTACGTACGGGTTCTAAGAATACCTCATCAGCATAGGTGAATTGATTTTAGTGGACCGTAGACCTATTGCAAAAGGTTTGTTGTTCGATTTGCACGCTATACTGCCAAAAAAATCCTGCAAAAATTGAATCAACCTATGGTGCTGAGCCAGGGGCTACACATTCGACTATTTCCAAATATCCACGAAACCCAACCCAATCCAAACTTTCAATTTTCCCGAATTGCTTTTTGCCCTGGGACAGGTGCAGGCGGGCGAGCCATCCGATTCGGGTAGAAATACAAACACAGAGACATGCATAATAAATAGTAGTGTAGTGCAACATGCAAACATGATGGTCCCGTTGCACCGCCAAGTCCCAAGACTGCTACCAATTCTGTTTTGTGAAATTCGTTTTAGAATGAGCTTCCATGAGGACATTTCAACCAACCGTGGAATGGAGCAATATGTCCCCTCACTATTTCGGTCCTCCGAAGTGATGCAAGCTATCCTATCCTACCCATCTTAAAAACATAAAGTAAACTAAACCTTCGACTCTAAGGAAGAAAGACTGAAGCCAAATTCAGTTCAAATACATCATTACAGGGTGGCCTAGCAAAAATATCCAGCAAACGCAAGCAGCAACTGGTTCACCCTGTAGAATTTCTACCCTTGCCTTGCTAAAAACTTTACAGACAAAGTCACGCAATGCTATGCATTTCACATTCAAATATCCCCACGGTGGTGGTGCGGATGCATTTCACGGCCTAAACTTTTCTCAAAGAATCCTCAGTCCGCTCCTTTCCCTTTCGTTTCAATTTCTCGTTAACTATTCTCCCTTGTCCGGTTTCTCTGCCGTCGCGCTGCTACGTAACGTAAGGAATTCATTTCATTTCAAAACTTTCAAAGACGTAGTCAAAGTGGAACAACACATGACAACATCTGCTCTTCCATTTCCACATGGACTGAACCCTTTAAACAGATCATGCCATGGTAAGTCAAGTCAAGTTCGGAACATCTTGCTTTGACCTTTCTGGGTCACTTGTTCGTCCTGAAAAGGACGTGTTCTTAATTTGAACATGTGTACAACTAAAAACTCATATTCAGAATGCATAAATAAGAACATGTGCCCGATGCGTTACAAAACTCATGTGGTGTATAAAAAAAGTAGGAGTGAAAATTGTAATTTGTAAAAAACTACAACTTTCAAACATTGTCATTGAATTTGAATGAGGAAGACCACTTCGCATGCACCCTTTCATTTTCATTTCTCAGGCTCATTAAATAATAAGAGCAATTTACGATTGCTTTTCCATTCGTCAGTACAGTGCAGTGTGAGAATTCTTCCCCATTAAATTAATTCAAGATCCAAGCCACTGCCATGGAATTGCAAATGTGACATAGACAGACACGAGTTGACAATCTTGAGAGGACCAAAGAAAGAAAAATCATAAGAAATGAAATGTCTCTTTTCTGTCTTTTTAGTATTCCCATTCGAATTCGCCATCATTAAGGGCCAGGGCAAGACAGTCAGAGTCAACGACCATCACTATGATGATGATTCTTATGTCACTGTCTACCTTTGAAGTCAGGAGGAGAAAAGCACGTTTCAGCATTCAAAACAACTCAAGCCAGTCAAATTCAACCCTTTGCAGTAGTAGTGCTGCACGATGCAAAGTGTAAATAGGCTTAATTTCCTATTCCCATTTCCATTGCTGCTATTTTCAGAGCAAGCAAGCACCAACCAAACTCAAAAGACACCAAGTCATGCAAGAAAAATAAGTAGAAGGTAACAACAAGACGAGAAGGATCTTTACAGCCCAGAACAGAACCGAACGACATGACATTCTAGCAAAAGTAATCTCTTAAGAAGATTTTTTAACTGAAGGAGTTGTTGAGCTGGAGAATACGTCCGTCGTCCTTCCGCCTGAGAAAGGAATCTGATTCCATTCCGAATCCTGGAGCCCACAACCCTTAAGCCTCTCTACCTACCCGTGCGTACACAACATTATTCTAAGAATGCCAATCTTGAGCCAATGATAACATCTAGAGGCAAACAAGATCCTTCCGTTCCGTTCGTTCTAACCGTGGAAAAACCAAAAGTTGCTCGCCTGCTCGCCCTTTTGTGACATGTCATTGATAAATCCATTTACTCGTGGGCTCGGGTCGTGAATCAAATCAAGTAGTGGTGCAAAAGCGCGGCGCGAAGCGCAGTTTGCCAAATGACGAACACCCATCACAAGTTGCGCGGGGGGTCGCCAACATCTCCAACTTTGACTTGACTTCCATCTTCCATGTCCCAAAAGACTAGTTTTTGCCCGGGTATTATTTACTAGCATTTTTTTCTCCCTTACATACACTCATGTTATGAAAACCTATAAATCTAGTTTAGCTTTCCACTCTCTTGTCTTACATTGCATTGTGCATTGTGTATGTTTTTCATCTTCTTCCCTTCATGCACTTGAAAGCAACAAAAAAAAAAGACGAATAATAAAAGTAGAAAGAAGCACAGCACAGATGAAAAAACAATTACAAAGCCGCACATGAAGATTCACACACTTGGCGTCTTAGCCAAGCCCAGCCTAGCAAAAACTTACTCTTACTCCTCTGAAACAAAAGTTCGTGAAAGAATTCAATCGGACTCACATTGAAAAGCCATCATGATCAGTCATGAGGTGGGCTGGTCGGACTCGCCTTCACCTTTCTGTCCTGTGTCCATGTCACTTGACAAGTTGATGGTTGACATTGACGACTCTGGTGTCCTGACTGACTCTGATATGAAACAGGTAGCAAATACGGATAGCAGGAGGTAAGGGGAAGCAAGTATTGTCATTTTTACTACTCCACGCGCAACAACCACAATTGATTCCGACTGGTTAAGTAATGAAGAATATTCTCAAGTTCCAACTTCACTGTCACCCTATCATTTATTCCGATTTGCTCAAACCAAACACAAAACCAATGTCCCAAGTATTGAATATAGAAAAAGAATTGCATTTGCAGATTGGATCTCATCCTAAACATAAAAGTGACACCAGTGATGACTTGGTTTGGTAATTTTATATTTATAGCGTACTCCATGTCACTACTTGGCAGCCATCATATCAATCAATAGTACAGTGGCCCATGCCATGACCAAAAATAAAGACAAGAGAATAAAGACTATGGACCTTTCAAACCAACTTGGAATCACTGATTAAGATAATTAACTTCAATTATCATAACTATTCAAGATAACTGGAGTTAAGCTGAATTTTGGTCCACTAAAACCAAAACCTTCGAGGACACAAAGCCTGAAAACACAATGGTTCAATTTACTCTCGTCTTTTCCTACCTGTGCCGTGCTAAGTCGGAGTCTTAACAAGTAAAGCCTATTTTGTAGTAATTGTAAGCCTGAGATCAGCTTAAGCATATGAATGAAGTCTACGTCAAACCAAATGATAAAATAAGATTAACAATCCTTGGAGGCTGAGATGAGAGAAAGTGATAAGATTCGCTTGCTGCTCCTTCTTCTCCTCAACAATGTTTTCCCTATCCATTATCCAGTCCTTCATCTCTAATCTCCGGGCAGTCGTTATTGAATGATCACTCTAACCTTCAATGGACATAAATACTCACTGATTTCTAGTCAGTCACTGGGTGTTTCCTCCCCTGCCTGCCAATGCTTCCGATCCGACCAAATACAATTCAGGCAAAAATCATAACCATGTGTGCTGTGCGACAGCATGTGGGAAATTATACAAAGGCAAAAAAACTTTTGATTTCATCCCATAATTTAGAAATAAATCCGTAACAACTGGCATTTTCAATGAATGACAAGAGATTCGAAGACCACATGGTGAGGAACAAACTGTGAGGGGTTAATCGGGTAAAATAACGCAACGAGTCAAGCAACATCATTAGTGAGTTCAAAAATCTTATCAAATCCATGACAGACAAGTACAAGAGTCAGAAAATTATAATTTATTTAATTTATTTAAAATTCTAAGCCAAATTCAATTCTTGCAGAGAAATTGAAAACTATTATGCCACGCAGACGGAACAGAAAATTCATTTTTCATCCAGTCAACTTGATTCTTATTTCCTTTGCCACAAAAGAAATTAATGCCCTTGGCAATGGCCATGGCAATGGTCGTATCCAAAATACATTGTATTTCATTCTTAGGTCCAAATCATCATTACGCCATAGAACAAGTCAGTCCTTTGGGACTGCGACTTGCACTCTGGGCGAAGCCATTCAGCCCTTTCTGTGTGGCTGTGGCTCTAGCCATCGGCACTCTTCTTCATAATATTCTTTTCACCAACTCTTGCCTGAGTAAATGTTGAAAGTAACAAATATCCCAAACAATCGTTCTAGCCCAAGTCAGAGGAGCAAAATACACCACTAAGGCAGTCCATTTACAAAATTCCCATGGGAAAGAGGGGTGGGTTAGAGCCAAAACCGAGACCGGGTTTGCTTTTCCAGCAAATTTCAACTCTGCAACATACACCAAAGACCAAAGATTTCGAAACGCCTTCATATCCTTCTCATTCATATAAATCTCTCGGATCCTTGAATTGAACTCTAGGGTTCTGACTGGCTAAATGAAACTATTCCCACTGCGTCAGGATAAGAAAACACTTCTTAGAAATGAAATAATTCAAAGCAAAACTACAGAGTTGCAGAATCTGAATTCAACTTGATTCAGAACAAATTCAAAACAAAACAGTGCCAATAAAAACTCGAAATTCAATATAAAACTCAGATCTTCACTACCACCGATAAGGTTTCCTCACGATCTCATTGAGAAAACACAGGTTTAGCCCATCATGTCACCTTTTACCTCGAAATCTACTCAACATTTACATTCGAAGGAAAAAATGTAAGTCCTCTCTCGTCTTAGAGCAAAAAGCAACCAGTTCTCAAATATCAACACCTTCAACTTGAGTTCCATTCCGATTGTTGTTTTTTGACTGTTTATTTAGTCATAAAATGAACTCACCTGCCCTCCTCACTCAGTCAGGGTAAACTTTATCCTTCCTTTGCTTACTTGTCTAAACCCTGGAAAATTTGACACTCCTGTGGTGCCTGCTTCGACCCTTAACATTTTTTGAACGTAAGATCAGTGTACAGTACTTCACCCTTTTAACAATTTTTATATTTCTAGCTTTGCTTACAATATTATTATTGCACTCTGGGACTTGGACTCTAAAACATGTAACCTATTACCATCCATTTACTTTAGATGGACTGGAGCTAGACTCAAGAAGCCAAAGTTGGCTCACTGGAATTATTTGAGGAGATCATAGAAATTCTTTTCAACAATATATTTTATTTTATTCTACTAGGAAGACAGATACGAGTTTGTTAAAAAAAGTCAAGCCATGGAGTAAGTAATATTATGTATTTTTCCAGTTAGCACTTGAAAAGTGAGACAGACCAATCAAGTAAGACTCAATTGGACAAAAATGACAAGGGCTGGTTCGGCCTAATGATAATGGTTGGTAGGTTGGTGACGAGAGCTCATTTCAAGCTTCATTGGAGATGTGTGATAAACTTCAAGAAAATTGTGACCTGTCACTTTACATTCTCATTTTCATTCCACTACTATTGCCGACAATGTCTCAGTCTTCTGAACTTCAACCTCGACATTTAATACACATCACAAAATTCTCATCTGCGTAGCCAGTCATTTCATGATCAGGCTAAAACTACAGTGTACCTAGCAATAAACACAACTAGAAATTCAAAGTATTTAGTCAACCAATGCTTCCCCTTGTCTAATTAGATTTTTAGAATTCTGTGTTAAATTATCAAAGTTATATTGTAGCAAGTTAGAGGTCTTAAAATAAAATAATTAAAATTCCTCCCACTAGCCAGAACAAGAGTTACTTCCTTCATTATTGTCATAAAATCGACTCGACGCACGTCAAGTCAGGTTTTTAAGAACACTGACATCGACATCAGCCTTTAAAACCAAATTAATTTGAGCTCGACACTGTAAAGGGGATTTCTATGCCCTGCTATGGAGAAAGGCTGCTAGATAATCGAGATGGGATTCAAAGATTCTTTCATTTGAGAAAATCAAGCCAATTCAATTCAATTCTCTTTGCTCCTTTTAAACTTAAAACTCGACTCCTTTCCCCTATCTGCACAAATTCCCTCCCTCGTCTTCATCCTCATCTTTATCTTCATCCTTTCCAACATCTTTTCATTAAAGTTTCTCTCCTTTTGCTTTTGCAGTGCCTCTTCACTTCTAAAGGGTTGGCTACTCGCAAGGCACGCATTTTCATAGCCTTCCCATACCACACCATGGAATGAAGAACCACAATCCTTCCAACATCTTGCACGGTGTGGCACTACCAGGGAAATAAATTCTCAAAAGCTAAAAAGCCCATCATTTCTCATGTCCTGACATTTTGAGATTCCACAAAAACAATTTGTTACCCAAGGCGCCTTCCACTGTCTAAACATTATATGACCAAAGTGCCGAAAAGTTAAGGCCACGCGGGGTTGATTCAGAACCTGGGGATCTTTTCATTACTTTATCCCCAACCTTACACCTTGGCTTGGTAATGCAAAGGCAGGTAGAGCGGACGAGCAATATTATTAAAGTTGTCGTGACCAGCTCATTGTTAGCTCAAATTTCTATGCATCCCTTACCTTACATTGCGCTGCCTTCCTATAAAATAATTACTCTTATCTTTTATGCTTTGCTTCCCTAAGCAAACCTGTTAGTTCCTTTTCATTTCTTCTAGGGTTGAGGCCGAGGCGGAGAAATAATATCTGGGTAGGCTGGCAAGAGTTGACACATTTATTTTTCGGACAAATTAATGATTACGAATGATCCTTTTCTCTTCTCGTGTGAAATGAAAGGCAAGTCGTAGCCATTAGCACTACCTTCATTGTATATTGCATTGCATTCCACATGATAAGATATGTAGTACATTGTATGCCGTAGCTGCCTTGGCCGGACTCCCAGTGCAAAGCAAAGAAAATTTCATTCAACTTTTTGTCACCCTAAATACTGACTGCATCATGTTCTCACGACTTGATGATTTCTCCTTTGAATAACTATGCAAATTAGCTTTATCATTGGAAGTAGGGTTTTCCCAGATGGTCCATTGGTTTGGCTCTAACTCAAAGAATTTATTTTTCGAATGTTGAGTTTGGCCACAAAAAATAATAAAATCTTCACTTTCAATAAATTTTTCGGTGTTTAGGTACAAATTAATTCAATCGACTCATAAATTTAATCCTGTCTTAACCATACTTGAACTTGTGTGACTTTGACTTTCGCTTGCTCAAAAATCCTACCCTTGCCAAATTCCAACCGTGTGCTGCTGTATTCAAAGTGAACGCATATTTTATTTTACGCATGAGGAAAGCAATAGAATTCAGCCACAGTCGACATGTCCCTTTCAAAAGGCAAGGCATACAAAAACACTGTATAATTCGGATGCAATTCGGTCGGGCACTTTCGCATTTCCTACATGCTACATGTTTAATGCTCAGCTCCAAGGGTGATGTAAAGTTTTGAAATTGAAATGAATGTGAGAATATGTGACTTATGGAATGTAACTGCTCTGAACTGCTCCTTCTCTTCTCTCTGAGTCTTGCCTTGTCATAAGTCATAAATTCCCACAGCTGTTCCTCTCCATTTCAGTTCGGTTCAGTGATCTGCTCTTTCCAACCAACTCAACCCATTCGGGCATCAGACAGACTGACTGACTGAACCAAACTCTGTTCCATGTGGACTTGAATTGAAAAGAAAAATCTGAATTACTATGTCTAGCTCTTGGCTAGCACATTTCGCAATGCAGTAACTAGTACGGAAGATAAAGCAAGTACCCATGCCTGCCACAATCCTAGCTTGTCCTCAGCTCAATTTAAAAAAGAGAAATGAAGAGCGAGAGAATTAATGAAAAAACACAAAAGTCAGTCACTCAATCTGACGCGACGCGGTTCTCTCATTCTCACTTTTTTGCTCATTCGTTGTTTGTCGGTGTCACAACTCCATACTCAAAACCAGATTAGATTAAACTTCTATTCAGTTTTTTTGACATCTCTTTCCTTCAAATGAAAAAGAAACTAGGATTGGATTAAATTTCGATTTTCTCCTAATTTGCACCATGTGGTCCCTCATCGTATTTTCGTCACGTCGCGTCGTCTGACAGCTTCACTTGCTCGTCATTTGAAATCAGTAGCTCATGGATATTGCAAACTAGTCTGACTTACTGGATGTGGATGCCCATTCTGAAGTCGAAACGGGTCATAAATTCGCATCACAAACAACATGAAAATGACTTTACCTGAGAGGAAAGAGAGGATGAAACCTTGTCCGTCCGTGCGCAAGAAGCATGCTCAATAAAATCTCCAATTAACGAATAATTGTATTTTGCTCCAGGCTTGCATTAGCTCAGCCGTTCAATTAAATTGTATGCATAACCTGTAATTATATTAGAGGAGCGAATCCAGCAGCTGAGCCTAGACTGCGAGGGAAGTCAACTGAACTCAAATCAAGGGAAACTCAACTCAACAGAAACAGCAGCACAACTTGAAGGAACACGCCCTTTAAAAGTTGCGAGTCAATTTATTCCGCCGAGTCTCTACGCCAAGAGCCAGCCAGTGGATTGCATTTGCCATTGCCATCAGTTCCAGTTCAATCACAGCAGCAGCAGCAGCTCTCGTTGCCTGGAAGCAATATTCAACCGACTGGCTCTCTGGGAGAGTCACGGAGCAAAGTAATAGTGAGTGGACTCATCTGAGCTCACTTCCGCAATCAATTCAGAAAGAAACATTTTATTCGCAGAGGCACACAAACGACCCAGCAACAACAAAAACATGAACATGCTTCGACCTACTACTGACTGAACCTTATTTCGTGCTCAGACAGTTTGGACAAGTTGGACTACATAGACTTGGACATCTAATCCAATCTGTTAAGTTCAGCATACTCTGTAACGACAGTAAGAAAAATTGTCCACGAACTAAATTTCAAGAAAGTATACTATCTGACTTTTCAAATGAACTTTTTCTTTCTTAAAAGTTTAGGTTTCGAAATTTTCAAATTAAAGCTAATGCTATTTTGCAAATCCTGTCTACAAAAGTTATCGATATCCTTCAAAACTACTATGCAAATGCAATTCCTGCCCTCTCGAATTATTTTATTTCGTGCGTAGAGCCTATTTTATCCAAGTCTTATCCGCATCAGTTATAAAAAATATTGCAGCACCAAGTCGCAAAATTTTTATTTTGCCAATCTGATATCCCCTTATAAATCTAACTACCCCTCCGAGGGTAGAAAGAAAGTCGATTGATATAAATCTGCCAACCGATTGGCTGCTTCATAAACAACTGAAAGCAAACTGCCATTTTTCTCATTCAAATTTTAAAGAAAAATTCCTTCATATTTTCAACACATGTAAATAAAGTGCTTACATACTTAAGTACCCCTCCGTGTCTCTCTCCCAAG
>WJEZ01002013.1:0-14872 GCA_009869925.1 Thalassaphorura encarpata
TTATATGCTATTGCAGTATATTCAAGGGTTTTGTTAACGTTATCTTTTCAAGTCAGACTTCAACGCACTGTCATTACGTGTCAAAGTTTCATAAGAAATACCACATTTTCGTTTGTTTGCTGCTGCTGCAAGGCACACTGAAATAGGAAAGGAAAGTCTCAAATTGATTCAACTCAACTCAAGATCAAGGAGAAAACGAATTATCAAAGTGTCTTTGAAATCTAAGCTGCTGCAAAGGAATAGATAGCCTTTGCCCTTATCGTAAGTTTCAAAAAGCAGCAGCAGTAACATTTCTTCGTTGACAGATAAATCTTGCAAACGAAAAGATGAAACAAAATTTTGCAATGGGAGATGTTTAATTGAACAATCGCTTTTTATATTTTTATTTCATTGTGCAGTTCTTTGATGACGAGACCATCTGGTAAGGACGTAAAATTGGGTGGGCGTTCAACAGCTACTTTTAATAATAACATCGATTTTTGCAATAACAAAAAAATACTTTGTACTTGTATTCCAAGTACTTTGCCGTACAATTGTAGAAACTGATGGAGAAAATTAGTTTATTCAATTCAACTCTTAAAAAATTCGGCTTTTCTTCGCAGCAAAATAAGATGAAATAAAATCACTTAAAAAAATGTATAGAGCAGACTTATTGTAAAGGCATGGGCTATGGACGTGGGCTACGAGTCCAGAATAAGTTAAAATTTTAGCTTTGACAGGTTGATAAAACGAGTAACCACTGCCGTGTTGACATAACCATTATTCCAAAGAATCCCAAATGCACTGAAATACAATCGTAGTACAGTACAAACATTCGATGGCTTCTTTCCTAACGTACCTGCACTGCCCGCCTGCCTGCCGACAAAACACATCATTGGTATGCAAATCCTCCTTGCCTGCCTTTGCCTTTCCTTCCTTACTTTCCCGCAATATACTTAAGTAGAAAGTTTACTTTCCCCATGGGTGATTTACCAAACTAATAAATCACATACTACGCTACACTTTATGATTTAAATGAAGAACTGTGTGCATTGTACTACCTTGCTTTGCTTACCACTTCCTTCCTAGCATATTTTGAGTTTGAGTATTTCAAAAATTATTACATTACTACAACTTGAAACTTCATTTAGTACAGCGGAACGAAGCTAGATTTCCTGCCTTATTCATTTAAAGTCTGTCGAAATGATAAGCTGCCTTAGAAAAAGAGTGAGAATTACTCAAATCCTCTTACAAGTTCCGAGAATTTAAACTAAATTCAATTTCAATCTTTGTACTTCATTTCCTAACGTTTTTAGGTAAAATTCCCTGGTTTGTATGCTGAAACTGAATTTATAATTTTTGAAACTCTGATTATTTCTGTGTAAGTATAAGAATTCAGCATCCCTTCAACTACTTACAGTTATAGTTTCATTTCTATTAGAACATTGTGAAATTGTGATGATGAAATATTAAATTTGCATTTGGAAGGTTTCTCAAATAACGCTATTGACTAAAGTACGTATGTATGGACCGTGCTTGCTTATTAAGCTTTGACTTGACTGGAGGGAAAGTAATTTTAATTTTGACAATGTGAAAGTTACACAGACTACAACAACATCCGACACACCACAAGTGAAGGGCTTCTGCTTAAAATAGAACTTGGATGCTTTGTCCTAACATGACATGTCAGGATAAGCCATAGGACAGGCCAGGGCATGATACCTTATTAATATAATACGCGCTCACGCTGTGCAATGTAAAATGTAACCTACAGAGCCGGAGGACGGATCTAGTAGAATTTCATCAGAACTTTACTTGATGTACAAGTAAAGCTGAACCGAACCCGATATTGACAGTAGTGAGGTTGTGGTGACTCGTGCACAGTTCACTGGAGCAAAGACATTTCCTAATAATGCTCAGCCATGTGTCATGGTCGGTCATAAAGGACGAGACATGAGACAATTTCTTAAGGAAGACAATCGTGATCGGAATTCTAGATTCTGTCAAATCTATTAACTACTCGTATTGCACTTTAGTATATGTGTTTCCACTATAAAGATTTTTATTAAACAAGTGACAAGGTACGATAGTAAGAATTTATGATAAATCACTCAACTTGGTCCTATCCGTTTAGTCAGTCTACGGGCACGGAACGGAGAAACGAAGCAAGAGTTATGGCATATCTTGATATTTGATATTATATCTGATGTGACTGTGACGGTATTTTCAATAGTTGTGTGTTTGAGTTTGAGAATGCCATAAATTGTTAGAACCGTTGTGGAAAGATTATTCAGGTGGAAGAATACAGTTGATTGCACTCAATAAATCTTCAGGTACACTTGGAAAACCGTGAATTGTCCTTGTTAAAAAACAAATTCCAAGAAAGGCAGAGTTTTCTTATCGCTCATTATTTTATTGATTGCAAATATAGATGGGCAATGTTCTACATTTAAAATTAAAAAAGCTTTGTTTTCCTTTTCGAATCGAAAGTCAATATCTGTCTCCCATTGCTGCTAAGCATCAGCAACAGTCATATCAGCAATTTTTGCAACCCTAATGAATGTTATCCAAGTTCCACTTCGTCGCAACAATCTTGAAGCCGGGATCCTTGCACTTGCATTCAATTAAATTTGAATTCGAGACATGAGGATGTTAAATTAGGCAGCAAGCTGTGCTAGACAACTCTTGTTTTAAATCTCATTTAGTTCATTTTCGACATGAAATTTCAAATTTAGTTGGAATAGTCAACGTTGCTTTGTAAGAAAACGGCTAGACTTTATATTAACCTTACTTACGGTAGTACATATTTAGTTTGTGTATTCTAAGACTTACTCTAACTTCCTGTTGTTCTCCATCTTAACCCTACACTTCCGCCTCACTAATTACTTCAGGCATCAAAGCATACTACACTGTAGTAAATTTTGGGAAACTAATTGAATTGAGCTCTGCCTTACTCAAATTGGATGGTGCATAAACTAGAATAATTTTGCCAATTTAATTAATTATTATGAAACTGAGAGACAAGACAAGTCAATATCTACAAAAAATTAATTGCTTGCTCTACTCATCTTCTTCGGATCAGCAACTGCGTAATTAATTTGTAATTCAAAATTTCAACAGAATAAAACTTTCCCCCAGGCTCAAAGACCAAGAGAAGAAGGGTTTAATCTAGCTGCTAGCTACTGTGCCTAATCCAAATTTTCCGTTCTAGTCACCTTTGTAAGATTTCATAAATCCTGTCTAAAATTTTAATTGAGTTCTGCGGAATGGGCTTGGGTGAGCCTGATTTATCAATTCTATTATCTCGTATGTACTACGCACGAGTCGGAGATTTAACATTTCAGATTTTCACAAATAATTTATGTAAAATAACATTGAGCACAGTGAAAGGGAACACTTCATGCAGAATTACACAATAGAAAGTACAGGAAAACCTATTCAATGCACTAAAAACAACACACAAGATCAATTCAAACTCATCCAGGTGTAAACAACATGAGAAACTTTATACAATAACAGAAAAAGTTGAAACATGATCCTAAACCACCCATTTTGTTTTATTTCATTTCATTTCCATGTGCCTTCTTAGCCTTGCCTTTGAATTTGCTTCGGGAATTGAAATTGTGTGTGACACATAAAAGGATTCTTTTTACTCGTGGAAAAAGTGCTAAAGTAAAATGTCAAAGTTGCCGAGCTCCGAAAATTTGAATTAATCTTTGCTTGATTTCTAACCGATTGACTGGAGAAAGAAAATTCTCATTCTCATTGTACTCCCCAAAAGTTCAGAGAAAAAGGAAGGGTTAAAGGTGTCAATGGTTTTATTTATATATATTTCAAGACCTCTGAATCTGACACTGGGCAACTGGGCACTGCACCTCAAGTATTTGGAGTAAAGTTCAAGTTTAAATGAAGGACAAATCTTTTTTCTTCTTACCTACTTTTTGTATACTCAGTTGAAGCAAGTCTTTAGAAAGTTATTAGATTAGATAACACCACTTCCTTACGTAGTTGTGATCACAACTTTAATGAAAAATTCCAGGAATATTTGTCATATTTCTTCAGTATCAGATTTCATGTTATTTTTTGGTTTGGTCAAAGCCCATCAGATTTCCTTTCACGAAAAAAGCCAAAAGTGTGAAGAGAAATCGAGATCGAACATCGAACCCGGTCCGTCCAAAGCAACCAGGCAAAAGTCAACCCACTCTCAGAGCAAAGTTGAGATAAAAGAGATTGCGAAATTGGATATTTGTCCACAGACCACAAATTCCAATTTTGGAAAGAGAAATGACCATTCAAAATTCATAATGTGCGTGAAACGACAAACGACGAACTATCGTCATTCCATCTAATTTCGTACGTTATTTTATATTCAAAACGACAAGACCAGCGCAGCGCAGCGCCTACAAACTTGGTACGAGCAGTTTGCTTTTGAAAAAGCCATTTTACAGAGTGTGACAAGAAAAAGTTATGAGAGACTTGTTTGGAATTTAAATTCTGGTCCAAGCGTGAAGCGTCCAAGCCACATCCCACGCAAATTGCTTGTCAGCAAATCTCTTAAATTATTTAAAGCTTACAATGTCTGTCTCCATTCTAAAAAGTTTACAGCTTGTACTCATTATTCATTAGACAATAAAATTCTCAATTAAATTGACAAATGTGAACAATTAGTTTAATTACTAACAGAAAAATTTACCCTAAACTCTTCCAAGCCAAATTTTGTCAGTCTGAGTAGTATACAAACACCTATCCTGATTGGGTATATCATGTTTGAAGAAAGTTGTTATAATCTGACTTTGCTATTTTAGACTGATGCTGTCCAAATAATAAATACTTATAATTTCCTGGATCTTTCTTTTAGCCTTTGCTCCATTAAATCTCTGCGTTGGCTATTTGGTGGCAAAGTGCTCGGCTCCGATTTCCGTGAAACACTTTATTCTAAACTTATTTGTTTTGTTCTAGGGCATTAGGCAGGGTAGAGAAAGTCAAGGCAATGGCATAGCTAGCTTTCGCCTCACTTTCCTCATCATCGTCATCACCGAAATGAAATCCATTATTTTCCTAATGCTAATGCTTACTCTTCCAACAACGCACTAATTCTTCACGTTCGCTTTCCTTCCTAACATTTAAGATTTAACCCTAGGATAAATCATCGGCTTTATTTTCTGGAGTTAATCTTAAAAAACAATTACTTACGAGTAGCGCCATAAATGCAAATAAAAATCCCAGTAAAGTAATATAAATTAAACATTCCATATTGAATGCAAATTCCTGGCCTGGGGAGAAGAATTATTATAAGACCGGATACGAAAAAGGCTGAGTTGAATCTGACTTTAGTAAGTATTGGCTGTGGGTTTGGTGGTTGTTTGCGTACTGTTTTGAAGCTCAATGCCTCATTTTAATCACACATTTCGTTGCAAAACGCAATATGCAACGCAACATATTTAGGATGGACGCAAAATATACGTTTCCATTCGAATGTTGTTTTTATCTGTGGTTTTTAACCAAAGGGTTATTCAGTTAGCCTTAGGCTTGGCGTAATAGAACAAACTTTGGGTTACACAACCACTACTACTACAAAGGAAAGCCTGGATTAGGTTTAGTCTTAGTTTTCACAATGTCACAAGGACAAATAACAGCATGACCATGACAAGACGACAACGACAGAAAGACTAGACTAGAAAAACAAGACAAAGACAAAGCAGCTGAAAAAAGTTTTCATTAAAAATGTGAATATGATTAAATTTGTTGCTGCAGGCAGGCGTGAGCGTAAGGCTTGATTTTATCATCTCTTCAACTTTCGTTGTCACCTTTCCGCTTCCAGTTTCCAGTCGGTTCTTCCGAACGAACCTTTATGAGGATTTGATTCATTCAAGAGTCAGGCTCAGACAGAATGAGAAATAACTTTGTCTCCAAGCACTCTATTTGAAGTACGTATCCGACTGAGATTTAAAAACAAATGTAATACACTACAAGCCACAAGCCAGCCAGCTCGCATGAATTCTTCAAGCCACAATTTACTTTAACTTATTTTGAACATTCCAACTTATTTTGCATAAGTTCAATAATCTTTGACCCAAGGTTAGAAAGAAGCACCTCGTGTTCAACTCGGGAGTAAAAAAACCTTGTCCCTGCACATGCACTAGAAAATTATTTGAAGGAGACAGCAAAACTACAAAGGAAAATATAATTGACTCTCACACTTCACACATCGCATCGACCTCGATTCCTGACTGAATAGGAACAGAAATAAACTGAACTAAAGAAAAACTCTTCGAATAATTGGCTTACCTGGATGCATCTATAGAATAGTGTATTTTGTTATTTTCAAAAGTTTTCCATACAAATGTTAGAATATTACTTAAAATCTCCCTATCATAAAGTAGTTTAAAATTAAGTATTCTATTTCATTCACCTAACTAAAATCCCGTTGCACCATCGTGTCCTGACTTTGAACTTAGTCACACATCAAATAAACTAGACATTAATCAACCGGAGTAACACATACGTACGGTGGTACGGGTACGATGCAGTTTCTAAGCCTTCAACCTTAGAACTAGAAGACTTAAGTAGAATATAAATAAATTACTCTCTCTTTCTCTCTTGACAAAATAAATAATTTGGTCACGATTGTACTTTCAGATCTGTCAAATATACTTATGACTTTGAAAATTTGTCCTCCTCTTCGTTTTGCTCCAATAGAGCGTGTGACATTTACATTACACACATTAGAGGCACTACACATTGTGGCATGGCATGGCTGGCGGCTGGAATTAGAGATCTCTAGTTGAAATTGGATTCAGATTCAACGGAGAAAGTCTGTTTCGTTGTCCCATGTTCCACTCACTCGTACGTTAGTACCCAGGGAGTATTAATAAATGTCAAAATAAGTATCGATTACCTGATTCAGTTCAGTTTGGGTAATTGGGTATGACTTTTCTCTTCTTTGCCAGAATCCAAGTAGCATGCTCTAGTCTAGGAGGTGAAAGCTAGCTAAAGCTCTAATTTGTGGAGTGGAAACGTCATGGTCATGTAATATGATCAGTAATTACAGCAACTGTTTGTTGCCACACACATGTGTATTCTCAAGACTTCTGTTCCAAAAATCGAAAAGGCAAATGCTAACTAGCGTTACATAACAAAGAAATGATCTGACAAATGACAATAAATTGTACCCCATGTTGTGGTCGTGGGGAATGAAAATTCGTAAAATCTGCTCCCGTTGACCACTTACTAAAAATTCAACCCAGTGCAGTGCAGGAACGATCCTTTTAATTTACAGCTATGAACTGAACTCATCAAAAACATTCGGACTTACTTAGCACAGCACAAGCAATCGTTATAAAATTTTAGCTGCTGAAACTGAGATTTTCTATTCCTCGCTCAAGCAAGCTCGAATGTTTTGAAAACTAAACGATGGCAGTATTTCCAGTCTCATAATCAACTTTGAGTTCTGGAAGTCTCAAATAGACCAACTGGAGTTTTTTTAGAATGACCTCTCGAGAGGTCAAGGTCAGACAAGCCATCAAAATCTGGTGAAGTAACCAAGGACATTCGTGTAGCAGTGAGAGCGTGTTTCGCTGGGAGTTAGGCGGCAAGATTCAAACTGGAAGCATTGGGAAGTTATAATCTGAATTTTCTCTGGAGAGTTTTTAAATTGGGAACAGAGGTACTTTGACTTTTTTTTAATAATTTATTCTTCTCCTTCTTGCTCGGGTTAATTTGATTCAAGACGTACGTAATTACTAATGGATTCTGATTCGAGCTCTGACTCTAGCTTTGACTACGCCGAATCACCAGCACAGGAGAGATTAGCCGCCAGGGTAAGAAAGGGCACTTACTTTTCCCCTATCTTGTGCCCTTGAATTGATAGCATCTGTCTATGTCTTATGTAATTAAATTTGTATAAATTTATTAGCATTAGCATATGACGAATACTATTTGAATGTTTGGTTTTGATTCCCAATTTCACACACACAGATGGGCAGTCACCGTAATTTGGTTCCAAGCTGGTTGCAGGAATTCCGAGACCGAAATCAGGAATCCCCTCGAGACCCTGGATTCTCACGTCCACTTCCTATTCTAAATCCATTTGTCCGTCGGATGCGTATGTCAAGACTACTGGAAATGAGGCCTGCTGAGGAACATTATCCTGGAAATTCCCTTACTGACCTTCCAACCCGGATGCGACTGGCTACTTTGTCCAAAAAAGAATTAATTGATGCTTTGTTGATCAAGGAAGAACGAATCACAGGATTGGAATCACGAGTCAGACAACATGTGAGAGACTTGGAAGCTGAGAGAGAGAAAGTGGTACAATTTCGAGGCACTCATTCCAGACTTGTAGTGGCTGAGAAAGAATTGAAAGAAATCAAAGAAAAATATACATCAGTAGAAACTGATCTTGCACATGAAGTGAAAATGCACGAATTTAAGGCAGATACTTTACGAACTACTATAACCCATTGCAAGATTTTGAGACAGCATAAAGATATTGTAAGTGTTTTATTTACCAAGCCAAAGCCAATTTAGTAGACCTCACTTTGATTTTAAAAATATTTTTGTAGTTGTCTGATCAGGTGGCTAAACTCCAAAAAAAACTTGAGACCCATTCAAAGGAGAAAAAAGCTAAATTGTCGGCATCCAAACAAGATGCAAGGGCAGAATTAGCTTTACTGGAACCAGAGCCAAAACGATCACGCCGAATCGCCGAGCGTCCACGGAAGACATACAGTAATTATTAGAGGTCAGGTTTGAAGGTCACTTTTTCCTTAAATATTTTAGTTTTCGCTTGAGAAAAAGTTGACAATTATACTAGATTTCTTATTATTCATGTTCTAAAAAATTAACTTAAATTTTCTTCCTGTCCTGACTTGACTCCAGTAAGTACAGTTTATATTTCCAACTTTGTCTGAATAATTAAATCCTTGAGAAAATTGATAAGAATTCATGAGATTCGCAAGTGTCTCCCTCTCCATATTATTTTATTCCCCAGATATAAGAAGGTAAAGCAAAAAATTTGTGACCATAGCCATGTCACAGTCACATTAAATTTGCATCGAAATAAAACCCGCTTCAGTGAAATGACTAATTTAGTATAGCCTGGGCTGGATACTGGAATGAGATTAACGTTTGGGCTCCTGACGTTAGAAATTAACATGAAAGAACTTTCGGCATTCTACAGTAATAAGCTAAACCTTTCTACGACTTACTGTAGTCATGATTTCACAACATAATTAGCTTAATGGAATAACTTGAACTTGACAGACCCATTAATTTAAGACGATGTTCAGAGAGCCGAGATTTAATTTCTACATCAAAACATACGAGTGACCTTTCTGGGCATCGAGGCATAATATTTTAGTACATGTGATACACAATATTGACGTTTTGTGGGGCTCAAAGACATACTCCCTTGCATTGGATATGAAAATATAAATAGAAACGACAAAAATTTCTGATTGGATTTTCAAGCACGAGTTGAGAGAGGCTGAAGTGCTCTGAAGAAACATTCGGTTAAATAAGCACAGCTAGAAAATTTTAGTTTCAGCTTCGGAAGAAGATTTGATTAAATGAACTTGAACATATAATGTTACTTTTATGAAATAAGGAAGGCTAAGAAAATGAATCCGTCTCAAGATCAAGGAATTAGAAAGAACTGGAAATTGAAGAGCACTTTAGTTTTTCTTCATATTTAAACTAGATCTTAGAATTTGAAACGATACAGTATTCGGCACAACATCATCATTATTCGGTACTGAACATACCATGCCATAAATTATACACATTCTGGACCGGAATCCGAATCTTTTCTTAAATTGAAATGGAACATATTACCTGGTCAAATCCGGTCACCTTTAACTTAGATTTCTCTAACATTGAACACAGTATAAGTACAAGATCCAAATGAAATCCACCGAATCAGATGAGACCCGGTTCTAGAACTACTTACTTAATTTTAGTCTCAAACAATAAAATTGACAATTTGTAGAAAACCCTAATCACTTTTTGCTCAATCATAGTAACATAGCTATGGGTACCTAAGAATGCTAATTAAGTTTTACTCTTACCTTCCAAATCCAAGTACACAAGCCCAGTATTAATGTAGATTTCTACGAAACTACTTCAATTCATTGAATTTGCCAAGTTCTTTCGTTTCGTTGGATACAAACATTCCTGGAAAGCCCATTGAAGTGTGGATTTGAGGAGGACACATCAAAGCATCAGAATAAAACTTCATTGCAGGAAATACTAAATTTTCTGCTTTGATTCGTTCATCTGGATTATGGACCTAAAATAATTTTTAACCTCTTATTTACAAAAAAACCTTGCAATGTCACATCAAGTGTGGGCGATTCGGTTATTTTCAAAGGAATTCAAAACGTGGAATCCTTAACTACGGTCATTTTCCCAGAATAAATTAGAGTATGCCAAAAATATTTATGAACAATTGAGGCGTTCGTAATTAAAACGATCAAAATATACTAACTAGTGAACGCCTACTGTTTCTATGAATGTTTACAAAGTCATTCCTGATTTAACAAGGGCCAGGTTAAAGTTCAACTCAAGATTTGGTTGGAACACTAAACCGTAGTTTCAGTAATCTAAATCTCCCAATTTAAACTGCACGGTTTGACGTAAATTCAAAACGAACAATAATACTTTTTCTAAGAAGTGAGGAAAAAGTTGTGTTTGCTAATTAGTCAAGACCCTTACGACCTTTCTCTAATAAAAGTATAAAATTAAATCACATCTATTCCCATTTCATGCATGCCAAATTAGAATTTTGTTAATTGAACCCACGCAGCATGCAATTAAAAGTGAAAGTTACAGGTGAAATTAATTAACATCTTCAAATACTATGTTTTTGTATTTGATTCCAAATAAATCATTCGTACGTTTTGCGTTGCATGAGTCAGATGACCTAGTCAGATTTGAATACTGAAGCAAACTGGAAATTTTTGGCTCGTCAGATGCTAAACTTCGCCGTATAAACTACGCGTTATTCCCAAATTAATATTTCATTAAAGACATCAAGGATCTCTACTCTAAGGTTTGATAACCCTAAAAAAATTTCCAAGGTTAATGTGAATACCCTTCCATTGAGAAAAACAGGTTCCGATAGCAAACAAGTTCTTTCACGTAAATACCTGCAAAAACGAACAGATGATCACTGTTCGATAATGAGGGAAAGAATCTGAACCATCCACTTACACTTCTAGAAAGTTTCTATAAGATTCCTACAAAGGTGTTTACGCTCTGTTAGGATTTAGGAATTCTGTATTCGAAAGGGTTATTACTCTCATGATGCAACCCAAGGCCTTTAATTGGATTGGATGGAAGCTAAATAACCTTAGCTGACCTTAGTAGAAGTGAGAAGAGTAATGAGGTGTTTTGTAATCTAAATTTGCCAATTAAAAGGCAAGTATGGCTTTTCATTTGATTCATGAATTATAACTCGGAGAACGTAAGCTTCTACTCATTAATTTTAATCACTTGCTTGCAGGGAATTTATTCCAAACTAATTTTAATTCACTTAAACCCACTTGCACTCAAATGAAAATTTTTTGCAGATATGGACTGTGTGTGACTGTGACATGTTTCTTTACCTTTTCCATATTCCAATTTCGCGTTAGCCCTACCATAATACTAATAATCAATAACTAACTGAGCTTGGTGGAAAATCTCATTAATAATATCAAAGAAATATCTGGACTTCTTTTAATTTGAGTATTTGAGATTAGATTCCACGGATTTGGGGGTGTATCAAAAGGGTTACGTCCAGTGTCCAGTCTTGTGAAAATGAAAAATTACCTTGCAGTTCGCTTAACCCTTTCCTCCATGGATTTCAAACCTATTGCAATGAGATATCCGGTAGCTGGTTGGTCATCAGAATTGTTGTGAAAGGTTTTCACCGAGACGAAAAGTAGGAAATCCTGAGATTTTATTACGCGGAAGAACGAAGAAGGACAATAAACCGTATGCGGGTGAATGTTCATTAAATCCAAATCCAGACCGAGTGGATTATTAGTGCCTATTCATTTGACCGGGCAAACTTGAAGCCTGAAGCCATAGGTCTGGTTCAAATTAAAGTCTAAAATAACTAAATAACTTTCACCACAGAATTACTACTATACGTGCGTATCCGTTTCAATTTGTTTGTTCTTATAATCCTCAACAGTTTGTTTACCGGTGAATGCCAGAATCATGCTTCCGTATAAAATACAAAACAAAAACTCATCTTAACTAAGCTCCTAATGCATTTGCCTTGACTTGAATTTGTTAGAATTTCTTGGTTGAGAAAATATCTTCAAAAGAAAGTAATTAAGGAAGATAAATATGAATGAATTACTTGGTTGTTGTTGTTGATATACAATTTCAGATGAAAGTAAAATCCAGTAGAGTCTAACTACTAGATCGTAGCTGTGACGGTGACACACGCTACTCTGTGTATTTCGGAGAAAGTCGTAAGGAAAGGATTCTGTGGAAAATTTTTCTATTGGATTCGGTTCAACCACAACAGCTCCGGGAAATAGAAATCAGCCCAGAAATTCAATCCAAATTCATTTAGTAAGAGAAGAAAACAATCGCTCCGGGTTACAATCAATAAATTGAATTTTTATTTTAATCGATTTTAATTATTCTATTAAAATATTTTAATTTAGACACATAGAGTTAAGCTCGTTTTTTTGTTTTAAATACAATCACGTCAAAACTATTCTAATGATTACTAATTGATTGATTTACAAAACAAGCTACTATATTTTTATACATCATCTAAGTAGTTCTACTTTGTCAATTTTAATTTACCCGTAACAACAATAAAATAATTAATTAACTCTAGGTTTGTCTCTGACTGAGTTCAAATTCACAGATTAGATTCACGGATTCACAATTCACAGGTACCTAAGTTTGAGTTCACAAAGACATAAAACTTTCTTACGGGCACGAGAGTTTCCAGTATACACTCGGAAGGAATACTAGATCTCGAGTTTCAGCTTAGGTTTTAGATTTGCCTTCAAGGGATTTCCCATCTTGGACAAAGCTTTAGCCCTTATTATCGACTATTGAATAAAAATATGGAGTGGAGATGTATGGTCGACAGCCGAAAGCTTCTTGAGCCTCAGGGATTACTAACGGGTGCAGTGCGTTGCAATTCCTTGCCAGTTTGAAGCCTGAATTAAATCCCAGCTCAACTCCTACTATTTTTCACAACAAAAGGAAAACATGGAATAAAATCCATTTATTTTGAGATTCTTTTCGTTTCAAATTCGTGAGCTAGAGCTCCTGACATGTTTTTAGTTTCATTAGGCAAATCCTGAGTCTGAGCCTGAGCCTGAGCCTTGTCAGTATTCCTAGTAAATCCGTTTCTGTGCAATTCTATTTCGTTGAGTCCATTTTGGTGGTCTTCTTGTTGAAGGAAATTGACAGCTGTTTCTGGAGATGGACTCTGACTCTGATTCTGGTTTTTATTTGGGTTCACATTCACATTCGTACTATTTTCTCCGTTGACCGGATTTTCTATTCTTGTCCGGAAATTATTTGGAATTGCCTGAGGATTTGTTGGGCGAGTGAATCGAGTGAGTCCTCCTATCCTTGGAGTCATCATCATGACTGAAGTACTAAAACTGCTTTTCTTTCTACTCCTCGTTTGAAAAGAATTTGCACTTCGTCGAGCAAGGAAACGACGATACTCACGGCGAAATGCATCTCTTACGTCAGAGCTCATGAAACAGTACAACAGGGCTACAAAGATTCCCTATCAGGGTGAAAGTAAAAAAAACACAAAATGGAAAATCAATACAAACTTACAAACTTGCAAAGTGAAATAATTCTGACCTGTGTAGATAAAAGAATTGTGTTTGTAAGCATGTACGCATTTTCAAGGGCTCCTCCAGGATTGTACACAAAAACCAAGTTGTTCATCCCCAATAGAGGGAAAAGCACAACTGTGGCTTTTACAGCTCGGCTGAAAACAATTTAAATTAGGAAACATAGTAGCTAACACGTTGATATTCTTGTCAAAAGGTCAAGTCAACTCACCGAAATTGAGCCGTGTCATTTGTACTCGGTGTTCGACGAGCCTTTGTCAAAAGTATACGCATGATGTTAATTAGGAAAAACAGATTTATCTACGAGGCAAAAAATATAAATAGAAAATGTTAGTGCCATAATAAAATTTCTAGACCCGACTNCAGATTTATCTACGAGGCAAAAAATATAAATAGAAAATGTTAGTGCCATAATAAAATTTCTAGACCCGACTTTCTCTCATTCATTATTATCTGGTGATTTTCCATTTCCACTCAACACGCGCATATTTCCATGAGCAAGGAGTAAATTTAATCTGACACTTGCCACTTCAACTCTAGCTTGACTCTCTAATGGATTTTCTAGACAATGGGGAATTATGAGTGCTTGAACTTTATTTTATATTCAACTAGCTCTTCCTCACATTGTGAATCTTTTCACCTGACATTTTTTTCAATTTTGTACTGCCGTAAAAAGGTCAATTTATTTTTGTGCTGCGGAGGAAGAACAATTTAGGAACATTAGAAATAGGACAAAATTTTATCCTTGGAAATTCAGTAATTTACTAAAAAAAAGTAGGCTACGCTAATAATTTATGAATAAACTACTGTCCTCCCATGCTGCTGTACGATAATGATTGACGGACTTGACTAATCGGCTTAATTATTTTTACTTCTATTGCCCTGGCTAAACTAATTTCCCGATTGATCATCAAATTAATTATTCCGGTCAGATGAAATTACGTCCTAATTTCGAAGAAATGGACACTTACAGAGAAATTGAACTTAGATAGATTGCTGCTAGGCTTTCAATTATTATTGCCACCGGCAGGTTACGTAGTATATGTCAAGTCGGGAATGAGTTT
>WJEZ01002014.1:0-14868 GCA_009869925.1 Thalassaphorura encarpata
GGAGGCAAACATTATCAGCAGCCAAATCTCCATCACCAGGGCCTTCGTCAGGAATGAAAAGAAAAGCTACTGCTACCCCTCTTAGGAAAGCCACTTCGTCATCCTCATCAGGAGGCTCTGAAGCAGAGTCTGGATCAGGCGAATCTGAGGGAGATGACGAACACGAAGATGGTAGTGATGATAGTGATGACAAACCTCCTGCCACATCTCGAACCTTAGCGAGAAGCACAAGAAGAAATGCAAGTGAGAGCGAATTTCCAGATTATAAACCAGTAGCATATGATCCAATCGCAGATAAGGCTGCTAAAAAAGCCAAGGAATTGTTACCAAAACGCCGAGTGGGACGTCCAGCTCGTGTTGAAGGTGTAAAGAAATTACTACGTGCTTCAGACCGAACTCTAGCAATTGAGGCAAAACAAGTACGAAGCACGACTAAGGTCAAATCAACAGAGACGAGTAAAAGGCTTAAAGAGAGGGAGAAATTGGAAGCCAAAAGAAAAACAAATATGCAAGATAAAAAGATTGAATATGAAATGCCGACTCAAGAGGAGTTAATGGAAGAAACTAAGCTGACGGAACTCATCAATATGGATTCTCTAGGTAAGCTGCCTATCTAGTTTGGATTGATTAAAAACTTAATTTGTTTTCCTTCCTTCATTTTTCAGCCAAGTTCCACGAAATGGAGATTGAGAAGAAAAAGGCAAGACCACTGCGTAATATTTACTTTGGTCCAAAAATACGCTACCATTCCGTTGCAATGCCAAATCTCACCAAGAATTCAGGAACAAATTCGACAAAGAAAAATTCATTGATTGAAATGTTAGAAGATGGTGAAGAAAATTCAAATGCACCGACGCTTCCTCCTCTTCCAAAATTAGAAGATGATGGAGATGGAGAACCTGGATCTGATGTCTACGAACGAACTTTTGTATCTTTCAGTGATGCCCAATCTTTCAAAGAAAGTTTCGATGCAATGAAATCAACACCACCCAAATCAAAAAGGAAATGCACTCTTACAAAGTGAGTGATCCATTTTCAATTTTCATAGAATTTAATATGTACAAAAATTACAACAGTTTTATTTTAATTTTTTTCTACAGTATCGATTCCCATTATTTCGATCCAGTCCTCAAAGTTCCTTATTACAACAAAGATGTGTTTAAAGTATTGAGAGCAGCATACAATCGAATTCTTTATCGAAGAGGAGATCGTCGCAGTCGTTTGGTTCGAAATTACTGCGAATGGTTAGAAAGACAATATCCTCACATGTTCAATCGAGACATGCTAAGAAATGAAATAGAAAAAGGCAAAGACAGTAGTACATCAAAGCCCAAGGTGTCTAATAAACGCAAAGGAAAAGAAATCTCTGGGCCACCACGTTCAAAATCTTTAAAAACAGCCGAAAAAACTCTTGCCTCAGCGAAGAGCGAGCCGAAATCAGATTCAAATGAGTCTAAGTCTGATGATTCATCGGATAGAAAAAATGGCAAAGATGTTCCGTCAACCTCAGCAGAACTCTTGGCAGAAGAAATGGATAAGAAAAAACAAAATGAAGGGAGTGAATCTAATTCTAAGGGTTCTTCAGCATCGGCTTCTGCTTTAGTCGCATCGGCAAGGAATCGACCTATGAGAAGAATTCGTGAAGGTGATGACAAAGGGTTCTTTACAGCCAAGCCTAAATTTATCCCACCTGCATCTCGATGTAATATTATTCGAAAACCCCGAAAGAGTTACAATACTCAAGGTACTTTTGTAATGAGAATTACTCCAAACACCACCTCCAAAAACTGAGCCAGAAAATAAGAAATCTCAAAATCCTAGAGCTCAAACTGCTTCGGCGTTAGTAGCCCAATCCGCATCTGCATCTGCAGGAGCAACATTTCCGGTCAAAACATATCCTGCCAAAGTAACTTTGGCTGGATCCGCCACTTCAACAATAACTCCAATGGTTAATTCTGTCAGCGGAGCTAGAACCGGTGCTCCAACGCTGCTAACAACGACGTCAACTTCTGGACAACCACTCCAACGTCCAATTTTAATTGCTAAACGTTCTATGGACCCTTTGTCATCCTCGGGTGGGGCAACTCTCGTTAGTTCAAGTGGAGGAACAATGAGAGGAACTCCAATTGTAATTCGAGCAACGAATCCAAATACAGCAGCAGCTTCAGCAGTTACAAATATCCCAATCTGGAATTAACACAACAAATTCAGTCCTTGCTTTTACGACGTCAGCTTCAAGTGGTTCAGGGACATTTCAAGTTGGAAACACACCCCTTACACTTGTTAACATTGGGAGAGATGGAATTCCAACAGTTATTCGGACGAGTGGTGGGATAAGTGGATTGAATCAGCAATTTTCCAATAACCAAGTTGTCAGGTTATTACAATCACAAAAAATACAAATTCTACAATCTCCTCCTGGATCTACCAACAATCAAGGATTTACACAAGCTACTTTAGCAGCAGCAGCAGCAACTGTGAGGGTTCCAGTATCACAGATTCAAGGTCATCAAAATGCTGCACATATTGTGACATCAAATTCTCCAGCAGCAGCTTCATGTAGTACTGCAAGTGCCCTAGTAGCCGCTGCGGCAGCTAGTACAGCATCTGCTGTCCGTCTTGCCCAAGTTAGAGCTGCGGGTGGTGCGGCTGTGTCTGTCAATTCTGCAAAATCATCCCCAGGAACAACGACGACTGTAATTTCACGCTCTGGCCCCATAACAGCCACTGGAATTACGACATCTCCACGTCTCATGAAACCTACAACTGCTTCTGCAATCAGAACGACTGGTGGGACCCCAGGTGTGAGAACGATTACAGCCTCTCAGCTAAGAAGTGTTTTATCCTCAGGTCAAACGATGGTAAGAACACAGTCCCAAGGGATTCGAACTGTTACTCCAGGAGTAAGGGCAATACAAGGCCAAGGGCAACGTGTTGGAAGTCTTACAACAATGGCTTCTACCATGCTGAGACCTGTGACGATTACAACTGCTGGGATGCGACCCTTGAATCCAAATGCGGTAACTGGGGCTGGAACACCTATTAGATTAACTACAGCAGCATTGAGCCAAGCATCTGCTTCACGATTGATTAGTATGCCAATGTCAATCAGAGCCGTTTCTGCTGCCGGAGGGAATTCCCCTGGAGGTGTGAGACTAGCTAGAAGACCATTGAATGTTGGAGGGGCAGGAGCCTCACCCGCAACTGGCACTACTCTCATGATGCCAATCTTGAGACAAAGCGTAGGGCAACAAGTACAACAGACTAGTATTAGTTTAGCTAATGTTCTTTCAGTCTCATCTGCCTCTGCACAACAACAGGGACAGATAACCTTGACGGATTTAGGTCCAGGGGTCGGTGATGTACTGAGTCCAATTGAACTTCCAACTTTGGTCCAGACAACAAAATCCCAGGCGTCAAATTCCAAAACAGAATAAATAGGTGGAAGAAAGATGATGATCATGATGGGTGCGATTTCAAGGCATGAAGAATAAAATGTAATTCTATAACAAGGATGCCCAGTACACTTTCAAAGATATTAGGAAAATTTTAAGGACGTGTTCTCTCTCACATGTTATGTGTATCCCGAGTGTTTACTTTGAAATGTTATGACTTATTTTATGTTAGAATTATGTTGGTTTAATGGGACAAGGATCTTATTAATTAAAACAGCCTAGCTGTAGTAAAGTTGTAGGAAAACGCATTGTAATATTTTTAAATTATACCAATATGTGAGTTTAATTTTTCAATAGTTTATGAATTATGATCCTTCTTTGTCGGGTATTTGGGGTATGTTAAAGGTCTTTAAGACGTGCGTGTGTAATTTATTCATAGTTCGGCAGGAGTACGTAACGTACGTTGTACGTAAAATTGTTGAAATGTTTAAATTTTATTGTTTTTTGTTAGTACTGCGTGTGACTATATTGTATTGTAATTTATCTCCGTATTAGATTTGACCCGACCTCCACTACTGGTTCTACAGTCATGACAAGAGCAAGACACAAGGACCTTCTCAGATTATTTACTTAAGGTTTTACTGTTGAGCTACTACTACTCATCGTTATTTTGTTAGTTAGTTCATTCCATGTCACCGTATGAATATGAATAAATAGACAACGTATTTATGATCCAAAAACATTCAGTCAGCGAGTTGTACTTGTACTTGGAGCAGTAGCATTTTAATATGAATCTGATAAATTGATCTGGTAAACTCATCAAAAGATTTTTGCTACTTGTGGTTCAATAGCAATAGAGGAATTCCATGGCATGGCATGGCTTTATCGGACAAGACAATATTTATGAATACATTAGGTTTTCTTAGGTGTCTTGTCGCGTCTGGTTGCAATGGAGGTGGAANCATCAAAAGATTTTTGCTACTTGTGGTTCAATAGCAATAGAGGAATTCCATGGCATGGCATGGCTTTATCGGACAAGACAATATTTATGAATACATTAGGTTTTCTTAGGTGTCTTGTCGCGTCTGGTTGCAATGGAGGTGGAAGCCCAGTAGTACGGACGTACAAAATTGGACCTGTCAGGAACTCAGGATTTTTCAAATGAGTGATGAGCTGTGAAAACGTTGTTTTCTTTCCGCTTCTTGATGAGAAATCCAGGCAATTTTCCTTAGCTGGCTGGAGCTACTACTGTATCACAAGTGAATTTTAAAAGTTTAACTCTGTAGAAGGGTATGCCTTGAAAATTCTTCTTCCTGGTTTCATTCATATATTTCTTCGGTTGGTTCATGTTTCAATGGACTGGGTTTAAAACTCGGGTGCTTTGCTTTGCCTTGCCCTCCCGGTCAGTTTGTAACTTGAGGCTGGCGACAAGCAGTCTGGGACTTGAGACCGAGTAAGTAAATGAGCCTGGGCTAGCCTAATCATTTGAAGGGAGTAGTAAGAAGGAAGTCGGTCTCAATTTGCCTCCCATGTGCCGTACGTTGTGCATGTGTGAGGTAATAAAAAGGGTCTCACTTGGGAAAGACCCATCAACACTTCATTGAGGTTGACCGACCAACCTGGCCTAGTACCGCACTGAAAATTAAGAGATCCGGTGACTCAACTTTGTCACCCAGTAACATTTATGGACATGGGTGGTACTATAGGTGTGAGGTCGGATTCAGTTTTAGTTTTGAACAAAAAGAAGAATTAGACCCAAAGCTGCCTTCATTTGCCCCTCAGCCACAGGCACAAATCCCAAAGACAACAATTCCGGTCTAATTAGTCATTTTTACTCATACAAGTAATGGAATTGAATTGTGATGTGAGTTTAAGACCAATCATGAGTTATGTTCAAAATTATTCTCACTGTTATGAAGATTGGACACATCGTTACTACAATTCAAATTATTATTCTGGAGATCATCATCCTGCAAGTGCGAGTGCAAGAGATTTGTCATTGTCCTCGCAAAGTTTGTGTTCCTTAAATTCAGAATTTCAAATTGAAAATACCAACAATGATTTGATACTTCCACCCTCAAGTCCAAGTCCACGGAGTTTTAGTACACAAAATTCTGGAGAACAACAGGAGCAGGAGCAGGATTGTCAAAATACTTGTGTATCTTCAGAAGAATTTGGTTTGTTAAGTTCTCCGAGATTAGAAGAGTTTTCAAAATCTCCTCAAATGAGTACAATGTCAGGAGGATCGAATGGATCTTTTGATACACATCAGCAATTTGACATTGATTCGGAAAATTTTTATTCAGGTTAGTTGTTAGTAATGCTGGTGTTCAACCTGGCGAAAGCTCATTTCGCCTTTAAGGTTTAAACTGGCTTCTGGATTTGTTTGCATTTAACGTTGATGATTTTATTCAATTTCCAGTATTTCCAGACGGAAGATCCAGGAAGGAGAGAACAGCATTCACAAAAATACAAATCCGTGAGCTGGAACGAGAATTCACAAATTCCAACTATTTGACGAGATTGCGTCGATATGAAAATTGCGGTGGCCCTGGACCTCAGCGAGCGACAAGTATGAGCGAATTTTACTCTTGAGACTAACCTCTGGGCTTTGACATTTAATTAATTTGATCCTTAATAATTTGCAGGTCAAAGTGTGGTTTCAAAATCGCCGAATGAAATGGAAACGAACAAAGGGATCTGTGCCAAGTTCAAAGAGAATGAAATAGAGATTAACAGCTTTTTTCGCTTTACCCTTTAAACGATCTTCTAAACCCGAAGTCTAGCAATTCTAATTGTTTGCGTGAGTTACGTTTGCAGAATTGTCATCTAAGGAACTAACGAAATTTCTAATCTAATTATCATTCAATAACAGTGCACGAATACTAAGATATGAATAAGATTGTGTAATTTTTAATAAAATATTGAGTTAAATAGTTAATAACAAAAACAAAACGATAGAATAAATTGCTTCTGTAAAAACTTTCAAAAAATATTTCATTATAATAGATTTTCGGCCTTGTTTTCCTTTTGGTGCAGGAGTAGATTTAACGGAACCTTCACTCTGTCGCTGGGCCCGACTTCTCAACAGTTTTGGAGAAAACTTCGGCATTGCCTTCTCAGGTTTCGGTGTAACTTTCATCGACATTCTTCTTGTGGCCTTAGGTTCTTCCACTTCCATATTTTCTGGTGCTGCTGAGGGTTTGGTCAAAACTTCACTCTGACGCTGAGCACGACTTCTCAACAACTTGGGTGAAAATTTCGGCATTTTTGGCTTTTCCAATTTTGGAGAGGCTTTCGCAATTGTCTTGATCGCCTTGGGTGAAATTTTTGGCAAGATTTCAACCTTTGCAGCCTTAACTGGCGTTTTGGATTTAGAAGAACCTTCGCTCTGCCGTTGACCTTTTGAATTCGGGGTAGCTTTTGGAGTTGCCTTCGTCAGCCTTCGGTGAAACTTTTGCAACCGGAGCTTCTTCATCTTCGTCACTATCTTCTGGGGTTGCGGACCGTTTTGTCTGTTTAACAAATAATTGGCATTTTTAATCAGTTTGTAAATAGGCAATAAATAGGACTTACTCTAGTGAATCTGGTAAACTGATAATTAATTCCAAGTTCAGCAAGTTTTTTATTGTGATCAACAATTTTCTTGAGCCGAGATGCACTATGTTTGGCCTCAGCTTCTTCAGTCAGGGGTTGTGCCAAACTTCTTTTTAATTCATTTCGTCTCTTTAATTTTGGATAACTATCCTCTCGAATGTGGCGTCCAGTAAAAAGTTTTTTTCCATCCGTTCCCCTCGGAAGAAGTTTACCTGTGAATTAAACGATAACACTTGAATATCGTATCGTTTAACTTTTCTACAATTTCTACAGCGCACTCACATTTAATGAGACGTTCAAACATGAGATAATTATTCATGGCCTCTGCTGCGATTTTAGCAACCTCTTCAAATTCAAACTCAACGAATGCATAGCCCTTGGATCGTCCTGTCTTTAAATAAATAGATCAAAAATATGTTACGATTGTTGTATTTTTCGATGCATCATTATCCGTAACAGAATAAAATCAACCATACCTTCTTAGATCTGGCAAGTCGAAGTCGTAAAACTCGCCCAAACTGTGAAAAGAAACTTTGAAGCCCTTCTTCAAAAAATCCATAAGGAAGATGTTCAACCAGGATGATTCCTCGATTGTGCTTAGATATTCTCATCTTTTTCTTGCTTTTTGGCCTGATCAATACAATACAGTACAAAATTAAACAATTTATTACTGCTGGCTGATCAATTGTCAGGTTTTTTTACTTACAGCAATTGATTTTTTGATATTCTTGACAGCCTTGGTAAAAGCAGTTTGATTGTTGGACTCTAATGCAATTAGTTCTGCAGCCATGTCTGAATTTTCAGTTTCTTAACAAAAAAACTTGATTTTTATGAGTTTTTACTAAAAATTCACAACTTAGAAGCGAAAGGCAGAAATGCGGCGAAAGACCCATGTGCACATAATTTTTACAGTCTCCCGGCCTATTTGCCTTGGAAATATTTTCAGCTCGGTAGAGTGCATGGTTAAGTTTAGGGTTATTTCTCGCACCCTTGTAACTGCAATCCTAAAACTCGACCCAAACTTTTTCATCTACGCCGCTTCATACTGAAAAGTGAAAAGTTCACTACAGGTACGAAGGGGCCTTTAATTTTGTGTATGTTGTCATGTCAAGTGTTTAACTTCGACCCGCTTTATACACTCAAGTGATATTAACATCCGAAAATCATCTGAGATAATGTTGTAGCAAAATATACAAAAATTAAAGCACAAATTAATTCATTGTAACAAGCTGGTTCGAGGGTACTGCTCATACAACTGCATATTTTTAACTAATTTATCTGCTTACTATACGGTTTGACATAAGGCAAGAGAATGGCTCGCTATGAAGTTGTCGGACTGTATGATTGTCCATGGCTAGCCAAAGCAGATAAAATTATAGAAGAGATCCAATGTCGTTTTCCAGTGATCGAATTTCATAAAACTCTCAAGGATCAAGTCCAGTGGAAAGTATGAAATATGCATAAATTTGGATTTTATACATTACTACATGTAGACGTACCGTGCTCATGTTATGATGATTTCTCAAAAGAATTTTGTAGATGATATGAAAACATTACGAGGTTGGGAAATTACCAAATCTCCAGTAATTTGGCAAGTTTTGGCTCGTCCCAAGGGTAAAGCGAATTTGATTGGGGATATTAATGATTTTTCGGAATTTGCGTTGGCATTTTTTGGGATCATGTACTGTGAGGACAGTAATACACTCCAAGATCAAGTCGTTTTGAACAAAGCTGTAACTAACATAATTAAAATTAATCCCTAAAATTACTTACTGTAACATAAACAAAAAATTGTACAGATGTTCGCCAAAGGATTTGCTGGAGAGGACCGTCCTAATAAGACCGTTTGCAATTTGGCTTTGATAAATGCCCCAATGAAAATGCTGGAAGCAATTTTAGCCCAATTACTTTCTCCTGTCTCGATTATTTCTCCAAATCTTTTGTTCAATATTAAAATCTACGATGACAAAACTCCAACCAGAGTTTTGGATGGATTAGAAATGGAAGCAATGGATATGGCATCAGCCAATTTATTCAAAATTTCTGTTGTTTCAACTCTTTCTGAAATATTTTATGATACACATATCATCATCATCCTTGAGGATTTGAGTCGAAGAGTTGAAGAAGACACTGGGATTTGGTTGACACGAGTTGAATGGAACATGAAACGCTATGCTGAGCCCCTGAATCAAGTCGACGGAGAAAATTGTCGACTCATCATTGGAGGAGATGGGCCACAATGCTACATGGCAGAAATATTGAGAAAATCCTTAGATTCTAAAAAAGTCAAATCATATCACATTGTTACCGTGGGTCAACAAGTCGTTACAAGGGCTAAAGGAATGATTGGGGCTAAATGTGATGTACCGGCAGGAGCCATAAATCGATTGCATGCTTGGGGATGGCCAGGCCTGACTGGAGCATATGTAGAGGTCAAAGATGCAGTGCTAAGAGATTCAAATTCATCAATTCGTGGACCATCGCCTTGTGAAATTCCACTTGGGGAAATTGCTGTGAATTCAGATTGGTTGTATAAGGATTTTTCAGAGGAATTCATGAAACGACAGGTAAAAATATTTCATCTTAGAAGATTCTATTTATTTTTTGTGTTTTTTTGCTTAGAGAGAAAGAATATTCCGAACACGAGCACCAATCAGGACAGATTTATGCATGGCAGATGCTGTCATCAACACTCTTCATATTTGGCTCATGAGTTCATCTGTGTATGGACCTATCCCAGGCTACGAGGGTGATTGCTGTAGGCAGTTTTGGAGTCAGAAAAGGAAGGAGAAGACGAATAATGCATTAGAAATCATTACTGGGCCTGGAGTTCCCGAAGTTGTGGAAGAACAGGATGTCATTTTACCTGTAATTTGTGCTGGAGTCCAATGCTCAAGTAAGAAAATAAATTTTAAATTGTGTAGTTGGTCTTGGTCAGATTCCTTAAAATAACAAATTTGGCCGGCCTATGTATGTTTGCCTCGTGCCTTGTTATTTACCGGAAACGTGCTTTGAGAGTCTGACAAAATTTTCCGTGACCCAATTGAGCTGAGTTGGGCTCATTTTAGGAACGAATGTGGAAATTCAGAGCATCCTCATTAAACCCTAAGGCTGAGATCCTTTGCCATGTTCAGTCTCTGAAGATCAAATCAAATTAGTCAGACTCTTATTTCCTCTACGACTTGTTTCAGAAAAATCCAGTTTCCCTAGAGGGACATTTATGGTTCAACCCGCTGTTTGCTACTATGGTAAATGGGTACCAGCTGGAAAAATCAGTGAGAAAACTCACAAGAGGATTCTCAAGGAAGTCAATAAATTGTGGAGGATTCGTCAAGAAATGATTTGTAGAGATGTGAACATTGATGGACTTTTCCCAGACTATGAAATCATGACTGGGAAAAGACAGCCGGAACCTGAACCTGAAGAGGAAAATGGAGAATTTGAAGGGGAAGATGCGGATGCGAATCTCCAAGGGGGCTTTTTGCTTAATTCTGAGGCGAGCGAAGCTGAGGATGAACAGTGAACACAGCACGGCTAATTAAACATCATCATTAATTAACTAATTTTCATAATGAGACCAGTAGCAAGAAATAATAAACTCAAGTTGCCTTAATGCAAAATTCATCCGAAATCCCTAATTGTAGTTGATTTATCTTTAATTTCTAGGGTAAGGTTTACGTGCTGTTGCTAAGAACTCGTGAGACAGAAAAGATTAAAAGCAGCTGAGCTGACTGAATTCTGAACTCACGTGCTTAGTGTTTTGCTTAGGCATTAGGAAATAGGAATTTGACAAATTACATCTTCATGACGGAAAGGGAAAGTTGACACCTGATGTGAAGTAGCAGATTTAACTGAAACTCTTGAATCCCGTGTCTCATCCCATGCTGCAATGCAATTCCTTTGAGTTTGACATGCGAAATGAGATTTTGTTGCAAGTGCAAACGTTTGCCTTGTCAGTATAATAGGAAGAAAAATTTCTAAACACTTCATATTCATTCGTTTGGCTAATTGTTCAAAATATTGAATAAATCTCAGCTTCCAAAACAAATCAATCATAAAGATTTTCATTATAATTCCATTAAATTTGACAAGATCGTAAAAAAATACAGTAGCAGCATAGGCATTTCAAAATCCAAATATCTTCTTATGCCAATTACATGAAGAAATATGCTCGCATCATAAATTAAGTATTTTTAGCAGGAGAATTTTAATTCAAAAACACACTTACGTTAGCACTGGATGAAGAAAGCTATAAAATAGAAAAGACTTGATTAGTTTCAAGTGAATGTCTCATAATTCAAGTAGAAGGAAGGAAGCCATATGTCACCAACAAAGTAATTTAGATCTCAAAATACACTCTAGAGAGTTTGGAGTTGAATTAATATTCTTTCCTTGGCCAAGCTTAGCCTCAGCCTGCCGATTTCATTCATGATTCATGAAGAGAGTGACAATGAGAGAAGAAGGAAAATGAAATGAGCAGATTAACCTGGTCTGGCTGGCCAGGCCAGGCCAGAGATGAGATGCAACGAAATGTGAGTCGGTCGGTGGCAAGGCCAGACCAGACCTGTGTGATCTTTTTCCCCCTTGAAACACTTGGCACTTTGTTTTAGAAAAGGATCCTTACATTTACTACTACGACTGACGACGACTAGTTTAGTTTACTACGAAGGAAGGAGGAGATGAAAGAGTTACTTTCAAAGAGGATTCAGTGGGAGAAGCGGCATTTCTGTGCCACACATTCTCCAAGTCGGACGGATCAAATGCCTTCTAACACTTGACTAGCAAATCTACCACGCTTAGACACACAAACATTGCAAAGCATAATGCTAAATACTACTACTTCTCTTTGACTAAAGTAATTAAGTGGTTGTTTTTGGTGAAACACGCTATTTTCAAAACATTTCCAAACAAATTGGATTCCTCGGCGGTGCGGGCGGGCGGGTGCTAAAGCTAAACTCATCTTTTGCTCCGGAAATTATCTCATGTGGTCCGTGCCTGTGCTTGTGCTCACTTAGGGCTTCCAAGACTCAAACTATTTGCTATTATCATTTTAGTGTCAACGCTAACGCTAACGCTGCTTGCACTGATGATGAGAAACAATTTACATTAAATTAAAATAACCCACATTAAATACAAATTATGAGTTGAAGGACAACTTCCGTATAAATTGCGTTACAAAGTGAAGTTAAGAAGTGTCTTTAAGTTCTTTATCTTCATTAGGAAAATTAAATTGAACTTTTATGGAGAGAAGGTAAACAATTCGCTTAGCAAAGAACAAAAGTTCAAATCAAAGTGAAGTGTCGTCGTTCGCCAACGAACATTTCTTCAAAATTGGTAAGATTTTACGTAATTTCTATCAGTTTGACTTGAGTTGTATGAATTTAGAAATTTTTAATTAAATTTTTAAAAAGAATTTTTTAGCTTAGGCTAGTGACGAATATACATTTACAAATTTTGTCAGAAAATGATAACTTTACTTCAAGTTGTGGTCGGCGTAAACTGCTCAATTCGGTAAATTTAAATGCTACTGATTCGTTTACCCCAATCCTTAGCGTCAACACACGTCAACTTATCCAGATCATTATTTACATTTCACATTTTACGTTCCATGATTGTGTATCAGTATCAGAAGCATATGGCTATGGCTATATGATATAGCCATAGCCAATCAGTCAATTCAATTCAATTCTGAGATAATGCACAAGTGTTCCACAGCAGTCACGCCGACTGTCCGACCGATAATGCGATATATGTAAGAGAGGTGGGTTGAAACAACCTGTCTGACGAAACACGAGCTAGCTAGCTAATTTAAATTTAAATCTCACCGTTTCATTCCAATTTATTATTTCTCATTTAAAGAATATGTAAAAATGGTTCTACAGTTGTACCTATACTGGTAACCCTAGTTCAGTTCAGTTTAGTAGTTTAACGTAGTGTAAGTTTGAAATTGTGAAAATCAGAAAACCAAACTAAATCAGAATGGTCAGTACTGACGAAAACGGTAGCCATAATCAGTATGGTTCATTTGCCAGTACAAATGCAAGGGATATTTTCCATGCAGAGATGGAGAATAGAAATTATCAAAGGTAGGTCAATTGTGAAATATTGCTGCGTGCATGGGAATTTCATTTCCAAATATAAATAGTACGACTCACACATAACTTGACTTGATTGGTTCAATTCAATTACTTAAAAAGATATTTCATGTATTGCGAAACACGTTCTATTTATTCTTAAAATCGAAGAAAAAGACTTTTTTCACATAGAATGGTCTCTAAAAAAAGGTTTCACCTTGAGAGTTAAAAACGGTTACGGCTACGGCTATCCTTTCCGTTGTTTAGCTTTCACCACATGCCACATATGTGGGTCTGTCCGGCCTGTCCATCAGGATCTTGTCAGTACAACAATGAAACCCTTTGGGGGCATTGTGTGTGATGGCCTGCTAATATTAATTCACTAGCTCAGCACCTGCTTGCACAGCATGATTCATTTTGTAAATACTCTACTTTAATTACCATTAGATGAATCTGCAAGCGCGGCAATGCAATGCAAATCGAATCGTGCAATTTATTTTTTGCATTGCAATGCAAGTGGAATAATAACAGTACATAAATAAATACTCGCTCATTCGGCAATACAATAAATACAACGTACGTACGTACTTGAGTTGGACGGACAAGTGCATCTCATGTACGTAAAATGCAAATTTACACATACTCAGTTTAGCCCAGCTATGCATATGCATATGCTATGCTTACCAATTCCAAATGACTTGTGCCAATTTATTTTCTTTTGATTGTGAAGAGAATTGTTTGTCGTCCCTCAGCCAGGTTAAATTTAGAATTAGAATTAGACAATCTGATTATACATGTTGTTTGTGTGTGCACGTGCACGTGCAAAGTGGAAGGAGACGGGACGCAAAAGGCTTATGCGAGGAAACCCACGATTCCAATTCCCTCCCATGAGATCTTATGTCTGAAAAGTCTGTTTTACGTATTCGGTTTTAATTTTATTGGCATTGAAAATTCGTAGGTTTGTTTGGCAATGAAATGATAAAGTGGGTTAGCGTTTTATTCTATCTAGTCCGTCGGGCCGCCAAACGAAATTGCAGTTCAATTAAAATAGAAAACATTCATTTTTTCGCAAAGACTTGACAAGTGCTTCAATTAACTTGAGTCTTTCCGTCCTGTAGCGTCAGTGCATTTTGCTGGTGAGGAAGTTACGCTATCATTAGTTAAATCTGTATGCAAAAACATGCGATAAATGAATCTGACATTCAGTATTCGGTCATTCTGTCAAGAGTTGAGTTGATTCAAGGAAATAAATAGTTGCCAGAATAATTGCTCCCTAAATTAGATAGAAATTAAAGTTTTCATTGTATTAAATTAATAAATTTGTACTTCGAGAATTCAACGCTATGGCCTTTCATAGTAGTTTTGGTCTGACCAATTAATTCTATAGACTTAATTTTATTATTTTAGTTATTGACGAAGACTTAATTAACTCTATTATGTACTTTTTCAGGCTAAATAGCTCAAGTAAACTGATTATCGATGTTAAGTCTAATCGAATTGGACAGTCGTTTGAATTTCTTTAATTGTTACCACAAATGTTCGTTTTTTAAGAAAATAGGTTCAAATGAATTCAAATGAAGATAAATCCAAATTAGTTTGAAACTAAACCCATCTGTTGAAATAGCCTAATTTTAATTTATTTGTATTCTAAAATGCAACCAATTAATTGGTTTGCTCCACAATAAGTGGAAGGAACGATCTGCCGAGAGTTGTAAAACGAGTTTTAATCACGCTTTACTTTCATTTGTAATGAATTGAATTGAGTCAATTCGATTCATGAAGTATGTGCATGTTGCACAAGT
>WJEZ01002015.1:0-14865 GCA_009869925.1 Thalassaphorura encarpata
CTGTTGTTCCACATTGGGTCAGGTAACTCAACTCAGTCAAAATAAAATTAATTTAGTCGATTTTGATGAATAGTCAAATCGAAAAATTAAATTAAATTCGATGTAATGATCAGAATTAGGTTTTAATTTCCGTTTGCTCTAAATAATTTAAATTCTGCACATTACCCAACACAACGCATATATAAAATTATTCATCCACTCCAAAAAATTCCAATAGATCATTTAGCTGGGCTTTGGGGGAATTTGTTAGCAAATAATTTAATCCGCTCAGCATTATTGAAACAATGGAATGACGTGAGTTTCAATCATGAGTTTTATTTACAACGAGAACTTGGCATTGACAGATGATGCGTGTTTTCCGTAGTATTTAGTTGTACAAGTTACACTTGAGTTATGACATTACCTCATAATCCTACGGCTTAAATTATTTTATTTACAGCACTTCAATGGTTTTAATACAGAACACACATTATATAGGGAATTTAGTGACGCTGATCAGATTAACCCGAATTCCTCCTGCATTCGCGAATAATTTCCCAGGAAATTTGATAACGCTAGAGCTTAAATATTTCAAGATTTAATCTCAAATTGAGCAATTTATTTTATTTGTTGATGCCACGCCGTCCGACCCGTAACCATAATTGGAGATGATTAACTATAATTCTTTCCTTCCCATTTCAGGGGTGAAGAAAAGGCTGAACTTTTATTACCACGTTCCAAAAATCTTCCACTTTTGGGTTTGGGCACTTCGGTAGGAACTCCGCCAGAAGGGATCACAGCTGATGTTTATGTTGTTAGAAGTTTTGCAGAATTAGAAGCAAATGCCGGCCGTGTAAGATATGATTTGTAAAATTTGTTACAAGTGCCTTTATAATTTATTGCAAAAATAGGCACAAGGGAAAATCATCGTGTTTAATCAAGAGTGGACAAGTTATGGGGCATCCAATGCATACCGAACTGGAGGTGCTTCTGCAGCCGCACGGGCTGGAGGAATCGCTGCCCTAATTCGTTCTGTCGCCCCATTTTCTCTTGATACTCCCCATACTGGAGGTCAAAGCTATGCTGCTGGAGTTCCTCATGTACCAGCTGCTTGTATTACAATCGAAGATGCAGAATTATTGTACCGTATGCAAGAAGCAGGTAATTTGAGATATAAAACATTAGAAAAATCAGTATCAGGAGTATTGAGCCTAATGTTTTTCAGGAGAAACGATCAGAATTCACTTGAAAATGTTGGACTATAATTTGCCACTCACAACTTCCCGAAATGCAATTGGAGACCTCAAGGGTCGAGAGAAGCCTGATGAAGTCGTAATCGTCTCTGGACATATCGACAGTTGGGGTAATACGAGAAATTCCTAAATTTTGTACTATTTCTAGCATTATTAAATTATAAATTTCTGTAGACGTTGGTCAAGGAGCCATGGATGATGGTGGTGGTTGTTTCATTTCTACGGAAGCCCTTGCCCTTCTAAAATCCATGAATCTTGTGCCCAGACGTACACTTCGTGCTATTATGTGGACATCTGAAGAAGTAGGACTTTGGGGTGCAATCGACTATGCTCGTCATCACGCTAAAAATGCTCACAACATTATTGCCGCCTTTGAATCCGATGGTGGGACATTTACACCTCAAGGTCTAGATTTTGCAGGAAGTGAAGAAGCTGGATGCATTGTCTATGAAGTATTGAAATTGCTTGCTCCACTCAGAGCCACCGATTATGCAATGTACGACACAGTGAGCACAGACATTCGTCATCTCACGGCCCTAGGAGTTCCTAGTCTCAGTTTGAAAAATGCGAATGATCAGTACTTTTGGTATCATCACACGGAGGCTGATACAATGTCAATGACTGACCCAGTACAATTGGATGAAGGAACAGCGGTTTGGGCAGTAGCAGCATACGTCATTGCTGACCTCAGCGTTCCACTCCCAAGGCGACCTGTAGCGACGGCTGCTAGTGCTTAATTTAAATATAATTTTCTGTGTGTCTGACCATTGTATTATTATCAAATGATTTTGACATTAAAACGAAAAATGTTTTTGTATAGCATCGATGTACTGTGTAACTGTACAGATAAGATATGGACAGGCAATGCTATTTCAATTTTAGTAGGCCAATGTCGCCTTATGCATGTTTAACCTTCTATTGCCTGATTTGACGAGTTGGATTGGAGTTGCACTTGAGAATTCATACACTCAATTTATTTGACCCTTTAAATGAAATAAATTTTACATTAAAGGTCTATTAAAAAGCGGCAAAAATGTCACCAAGCACTTGTTGAAAATTAATCATGGCATGTACTGCATGTTGTCGATAATTACCTTTTCAACTTTAAATCTATTAGCAGCGTAGAGAAATTCAAATAATTTCACTCCATTCAGGTGACTTTTAGGGACAGACACACTTGGCGTAGTAGAGACATTGGACAAAATATACGAATTGCAATTAATTTTAACCCATAATGAATACTTTGCAAATTATTGCAATTTTCTCCAGTATTTTAGCTCTTGCCAGTGGATTATCCACAGGAAAAGCCGAGAATTGTACATTGACACCTGAACTCATTGCTGAAATACAAAGTTATCAAAGTGTTGCAAATCGCATTATACAAACAGCTGTGGATGGAGCTTTTAAAGGAATGGTTTACAACGAGACAGCCAAAATGGTTGATAAATTTGGTAGTCGATTCGCTGGACTACCAGCCCTTGAAGACTCCATTGATTACATGTTGAATCGGATGAGAGCAGCTGGAATGGAAAATGTTCGCGGAGAAAATGTCACTGTTCCGATTTGGGTTCGGTAAGAAAAAGCGAATTGAGCGTAAATTTCAGACTTTAATATTGAGCTTATATTTTCAGTGGAAACGAAAAAGCCGAAATGTTAGCACCTAGATTTCTGCCTTTGTCCATGTTAGGATTGGGATTTTCAATCGGAACTCCACCCGAAGGGCTTACAGCTGAAGTACTAGTCGTTCGAAGTTTTGAAGAATTACAAGAAAATGCAGAATTAGTACGAAAAGCAAAAATATCCTTAATTTAATTATATATTAACTTTTTTCTTTTTGAATTAAGGCTAGGGGAAGAATTGTAGTGTACAATCAAGAATTCACGAGTTACGGAGGCTCCAATCCTTATCGTGGCTATGGAGCTGCAGAAGCAGCTAAAGTGGGTGCAATCGCTGCACTGGTTCGATCTGTGACCCCATATTCCCTTGGAACTCCACACACCGGAGGTCAACTCTATATAGAGAATGTCACACAAATCCCAGTCGCATGCATTACAGTTGAGGATGCTCAATTACTTAATCGACTCTATAATCAAGGTTAATTTTTTATGTCATACTATTTCTGTCTCTCTGTATATAAATAACCATAAGCAAATTCCAAATAAGGAGTGAGAAGGGTATATTGCATGAATTAATAATAACGCTTTATAATATAGGGCAAACTGTCGTCGTACGTCTTCAAATGGGAGCAGAAAATCGAGGTCCAGGCAATTCTCGGAATGCTATTGGTGAACTTCTGGGAAGAGAAAGCCCAGAGCAAATTGTGATAGTATCTGGACATTTGGACAGTTGGGGTAAACATATCAATATCGTAAATTGTTTTTTTAAAGTTTTGTAACCTATAATTTAAAATTTTAATTCTATACACTAGATGTTGGGCAAGGAGTCCTTGATGACGGAGCTGCGTCTGTGTTCTCAGCTGAAACATTGACTCTTTTAAAATTTCTCAACTTGAGCCCAAGAAGAACAATTTCTGCAGTTCTTTGGACAGCCGAAGAAAGTTTTCTTCTAGGAGCAGCAGCCTACGTAGAAAAACATCGTGGGAATTTGCATAATATAATTGCTGCTTTTGAATCTGACTCTGGTACATTTCTTCCACTTGGACTTGACTACGCTGGGCCAAATGAGGCCGGATGCATTATGCAGCAGCAGCCTACGTAGAAAAACATCGTGGGAATTTGCATAATATAATTGCTGCTTTTGAATCTGACTCTGGTACATTTCTTCCACTTGGACTTGACTACGCTGGGCCAAATGAGGCTGGATGCATTATGCAAGAAATTGTCAAATTATTGGCTCCGCTTAATGCCACTACTTTTCGTCATTTTCCCGTCGTAGGCTCTGATATTAGTTTGCTCACGGCTGAAGGAGTTCCTAGCCTGGGGTTGAATAGTGACAAATTTGATAATCAAGAATATTTCAACTATCATCATAGTTCAGCGGATACAATGACGGCAGTCAATTCTGAGGAATTGGACAAATGCCTTGCTGTTTGGGCTGTGGCTGCTTATGTTGTAGCAGATTTGAGTATTCCACTTCCAAGAGAACCTCCAGCATTAATGGTATAAATTAAATTCGCAGAATACTTATCCAATCCTGTAATTTTTCTTTCCTCTTATGCTATGGTCTGCACACGGTCAACGTAAAAGCCCAATCACAAATTAACTATTATTGAAATGTGAAAAATAAATAAATCAAAATTATATTAAGTTGTTGAGAATCTAAATATTTGTTTGAGAAATTAATTACCCGAAATGACTCGAAGCTTTAAAAATTACATCTGGTTCATTTCCCATCCCGAGTAGCTGACTGAGACTGACCATGACTCACTTCAATTCATCGACTTAAATCCCAAAGCAAACTGTGTTGAATGTCATCAAAAGGTCAGGCCAAGTTTGATTAAGCCAGTAACTAAATGCAAAGAAAGAAATTGAGTGTAATGTATAGGCGTTAGAATTTTTAGCATTAACCTACCATGATAAGAACTTGAACTATAGAGAATTCTACAAAACGCCAGTCATCTAGAAATTTTCTTATGAACCAGCAGAAGAAATTAAAATAAAACTTTGGTAATCAACTTGAGGTATTTCCTTGTGTGACTAAAATAATATTTTGACTGATCTAGTTCATTCACAATCCAGATGCCAGAAGAGGTACCACTAACCAAGGCACATGCAAATGAGTCGGCCGCGAATACTAGGAAAACTAAAGCAATGTTGTGCGTCTTTGCGATAGTATGACATCATACTCCATCATCGCCAATTTAATCATCTCGAATGATCTTTAAATGAAAAATCTTGTTGACTTGGGCCGAGTCTTCACCAGATCATTGCAAGCACTGTGCGTAAATACATCGCCTGATGTGCACGGAATAAAAATATCCTTCTACTGGTCCATTCATTATAATACATTTTGTTCTTTTAGAGAAATTAACAGCGTTAGAATGAAAAACGCTTTGAAAATATTTGTATTCGTGCTTTCTACTGTTGGATTTACACTTGGATACGTTGAGCAGATAGATTTTTCCAAATGGGCATTAAATATTCAAGCTAGTCCACAGGAATTTGAGTTTCCAGGAATTGTAGGTGACAAGGTTTGTATTGAAAAAATGTTTTCTAATCTAAGGATATCTTAAAATTTATTAAAATATTCTGCAGCCAACCTCGCCAGTTCCGCCAACACCAACTGCGGTCAAACCAGAAGTCCTTTCGTTCCATGTCCATTCTGACATTCGATATCGATATTGTCGAACAAATGTAATTTCTAAAGTAACAAATCCAAACTCGGGACTATCAAGCGAAGTCACTTTTCAAGTCGTTCTTCCTGATTCAGCATTTATTTCTAAATTTTCAATGTAAGTACAAAATTAACAGTCACTCTATTAATGGATCAATTAATTGAATCTGCGACTGACGACGCGTAGGGAAATTGATGGAAAATCCTACCAGGCTTATGTGAAAGAAAAAGAAGCTGCAAAGAAAGTTTATTCTACAGCCAAAGAACAAGGTCAAAGTGCAGGTCTCGTCGAAATAAAAAGGTCAAAATGCAGGTCTCGTCGAAATAAAGTAAGACACATTCAGTTTTCAAAATTTTGAGTTGCTATTGAAATTCATGTAATTTATAGCGCTCGAGACTCCAACGTTTTCAACGTGAACGTAAATGTAAAGGCTAATTCGAACATAACATTCGATTTGACTTACGAAGAACTGTTGGCTCGAAAACTGGGGCAATACGAACACGCCATTAATGTGAATTCAGAAGAGGTTAGAATTTTTTGATGCCTATCAAAGGTTAATTTCTAATTTACATAATTTATTTACTTAGATTTCGCAAATAAAGGATTACAAAATAACGGTGAGTATCCAGGAATCTCAAAATATCAGTGCTCTTCGGGTACCAAATTTGAGGAATGATTTGGAACTTTTACAAGATGACGAAGGAAGTAAGCCAAACCAAAAACTAGTTTTATTTCTGTCACAAAATTCTTCAAATTTCTTAAATTTCTTTTCCTGCAGATAACGCAGACGTAAAGATTGAACGACCGACCGGATCATCCGCAAATATTTCATGGTCACCTACAGAGAGGGATCAAATTCGACTAATTGAGCAGGGCGTTCGTGGGAAATTCGTTGTTCAATACGAAATTCATAGGGAATCTGATGCTGGAGAAATTCTTGTACTTAAATCCATGCAATTTAGTGGCGCTTATATATATTTGCTAATTTTTCTGTCTCAACCTTTCTAGTTGATGAATGGTTACTTTGTTCATTTCTTCGCCCCAAAAGATGTCCTACCCTTGCGAAAACACGTAGTCTTTGTCTTGGATATTTCAGGATCTATGCATGGAAGAAAAATCGAGCAACTCAAGTCTTCCATGCTGTTTGTCTTAGATGATTTGAAACCGGATGATTATTTCAACATTTTGACATTTTCCTCAGGCGTGAATGTATGTAATGTACTACTGGGTAAAAATTCTGACTTCTTAATTAATAATATTAATTTCAGCTCTGGTCTCCTGGAAAGCAAAGAGGAGTTCCAAGAGCCCAGCGAAGATTTCCGCTGCTGGCAAGTGAGCGAAATGTCAGGAAAGCTCATAACTTTATAAATCGACTTTACCCGGATGGGGGCACAAATATTAACGCAGCTCTGATTGAAGCCCTGACACTTTGTGAATCTGTCAAGCCTATTCAGGATCNGAAATGTCAGGAAAGCTCATAACTTTATAAATCGACTTTACCCGGATGGGGGCACAAATATTAACGCAGCTCTGATTGAAGCCCTGACACTTTGTGAATCTGTCAAGCCTATTCAGGATCCAAATGTCAACGTAAGGGCCGTGAGGTCAACTTCGTCGTTGAGCAACGAAGAAGATGAAAGTGGCCAAGTTCAAAAGTTGCCTTCCAACGTGGAATCTACAATCATATTCCTCACAGATGGTGAACCCACTGTAGGATACACGAATCCTGAAACCATCATGAACAATGTCAAAGGAGCTAATGCCAATCTTAGTGTGCCGATTTACTCATTGGCCTTTGGTGACTCTGCAGATTTTGAATTTATCAAAAAGCTGTCCCTTCAAAACAAAGGGTTTGGGCGAAAGATTTATGAAGCTTCGGATTCTGATTTGCAAATGAAAGGATTTTATAAAGAAATTTCTTCCCCATTGCTTTCCAACATTTCCTTCCAATACACTTCTGAAAATTTCACAGTTAGCCAATTAACGACAAAGAAATTTCCTAAAATCTTTGGTGGGGGTGAAATTGCAATTGCGGGAAAATTCAAACCTAAAAATATCACTGTCAAACAATACCATACCCACGCCCATTGATGCATCCGAAGAAAATGAAATCGAAACTTCGAGTTCAACCACTCCTGGTTCGACCAATTTTGTAATTCCAATTATCGTCGTAGATGTCGGAGCGAACGGACGGGATGGGCGAGTATCTTATAACGAATATGACGTTGTCGAAAATGATATCAGCACTACCTTTCTATTTCATCACCCAACAGTTACGCCGATAATTCCAGTTCCAGAAAAGAAAGAAGAATCGCTGACAATTACAAAGCCAGTGGAGCCTCGGACTAACGAAGATTTATTCCTAGAGAGACTTTGGGCTTATTTGACCATTCGACAATTGATTGATAAAAGTGTGGCACAGGAAAAAGCAGAATATGTCGAGGAAGATGAAGACGATTGGGATGATAGTGAAGAAGATTCAGACGAAAATGAGATTGAAGGAAAGCTTCCAAAAATGCCATCTCCAAAACCTGACGAGGGGCCAAAACAAAGAGCTCTCAAAATAGCTTTAAAGGTAAACGACATATTCTTTTCTACATTATAATTTTCTTCGCGATACTTGAGTTGGCATTATTTTTCATAAATTTTAGTATGGTTTCGTCACACCATTGACTTCCCTTGTCGTCGTGAAACCGAATGACACGGATAATACTCGCAACGCCAATATTGAAGACGATGGAACCAATTTGACCCCAGTAGCAGTCCCAGGTGGTTCTTCTCCACCTAGGCATAAGTCTAGTTTCAGTCACACTCCACTATCTGCATCTCATTTCCAAGTTCCTACCTTTAAGTCATATGCTTTAGATAGGCAACCACGTGTATTACAAGGTCCACCATCTCCCCGCATGGGCATGGCAAAAATTCAAAATGTCATGGATATTCAGAGAAGCAATTGGCGTGCAGAACCTGCAAGTCTACCAAGTCTACATTATGATTACGATGCCAGCAGGAGCGGAATACTTTCATCACCAATTCCAATCCCACAGTCTAGATACCAGGGAGCTAGTCTCGGAAGAGAAATAATGATGGAAAGAATGTACATTTCCCCAACTACCGAGGCCTATAGTATGTGCATCAAACTTTTAGCTAAAGAATTATTTAGTCCTCATTACCATTATGACTTTGTAGGAAGCTCCATTTNTTTTAGCTAAAGAATTATTTAGTCCTCATTACCATTATGACTTTGTAGGAAGCTCCATTTCACAAAACCAGAATCGTATCAGTCATTCTGACGCCATTACTTCTAAACACGAGCATGGAACTAGCAAACAACTACTCAAATTAGCCTGGTTCCACAGGGGCATGGGTTTTGTCGTTGTGAATCAAACTAGATACAAAATTGATGCTAAGGACAAGGTAAGCTGAAGCTTACAAAATTTATCATTATTACACACTGTTGTATTTCACTAATTTATATCCCCGGCTCAGAGAGTGGATCCCATCCGAGTATATCCATGTAATAATACTTTTGACAATATATCTTCCGAAGTTGGGCAGGGAAATTGTGTCCATCTAAAAGACTGTGTCCGAGATGAAATTGCCAACAATATGAACTTGTACCTCGGACAATATTTCTGTCCGTTGATGTAAGACCAACCAAGCCACATAAACATGAAAAATAGATGTATATTTAATATAAAACGTTTATCACAGGGGCAATTCTGGAAGAAAATATGCTGGAATTTGCTGCACCGAGCAAGGATGAGATATTTTAAGCCTCAAACTGAATTACATACACAGGAAATCCTTCAAACTTCACGAGTTTTAATTTATAAATTAGATATTGATTACATTGAAAATGCTTAATAAAAATATAACCTAGCCACGACGAAATGAAGTTAGTTCTCGTACATTTGGATTTTCTTCCTCATTCTGAACCTCAGCCCCTTGTTGTATTATCATTTCAAGTTCGCGGTCCAGTCCTTTGATTTTAAGGTCCTGAAGTAGATATTGATCACAAAATATTTAATAACGTGCTCAAGTTATTGAAATTTAATATAAAAAAAAATAATGAAAATACTCACATAGTAAACCTCAATGATCATTCGATCCCTTGACATGTCTTCAGTTAAGAGTCCAAGAGCTTCAACCATATTTTCCAAACAAGAAGTTTCCAACTGACCCAACGTCAAAGATTTCCCTTGTGCATCCAGGCATTGTTTTTCCATATCCTTATGCATTTCAGGTGGAAAAAGTGTAATGTCCACCACGGAAGCCTCCCTTTCTTGTTTCATTTCTCGCATAGGCTGTTAAATCAAAAATCTTCTATGTATTAAAACAATAGTTTTTTTAAATGTCTCTAATTTAAACAACATGTATAAAACTACTAATGCCAAGTGCTATCTTTGTCTTGAATTTCTTACCTCCTCCTCCTCCATGTTCTCTGTTTTGTCTGTACGGTTCTCAAATTTAAGTTTTGACACCTCGTGCGTGAGTGTGGACGACTCAAAAAGTTTGTCTGCCCAGTGTCCCCTTAACAATTGAACCTTCTTTCTTGTAGTACGGCTAGTTCCATTCAGTTTATTAATAAGCATAAATAGCTTGACTATAAAGCTTTGTACTTTGTGCTTTGGGCCAACATTCGTTCCATTCCGCCCGAGCTTTAGTTGCCAACGGACATTCTTCCTTTTATATTTTTAAAATGATCCCTTTCTAAAAGGACTTGGACCGAATGTTACTTGGAATAGGTCATAATTTGAATACCATGGCTCCAAATCTATACTTCACATATCGCATTTTATTAGTGCATTCTTGCCGTGACTACTTTATTGTTATAATTCATTTTAACAAGTGAAACGAGTATTATGCCCTACTATTATTTAATTAGACTAATTTATTTTACAAAAACTAAATCTCATCATTTTGTTACACAATACGTTTTTTCATTCATGAAATTTTTAAAAATGGTAGTTCTTAGATGAGGAAGCGGCTGTCGATCAGAGTCTTTCGAGCCAGGTTTCGACGCCCAAGAGAATTCCTCACGCACTTGACAATCTGAGTTAAATAAGAAACAAACATCAAAAATTTTTACTTTTTTATACAGATACTATTTCTTGAATCCAGCTCAAGAATTCTTACCATGTCGAAGAAATATGTTAAGATTCCAGCCAAGATGAAATCATGGGACAAAATGTCCACAAATATGAACACATAAAGGTTGAACATGAACAGAGTTCTTTCATTCCCATAAAACAAGATTGAGTCGAAAGAATGTCCATCATCTGAGTTGTAATTAAAATAAGAATAAAATGAAATTAGTTCTGGAACAATACAAATCCCCTTGACATGAAAATGCATCATCCTCACCATTATAGAAAACAGCTCGACTACTTCCCACTTCATTAAATTCCATATCAAAAGTACGTTCAAAAAAACTTTTATCCGAAACATCATAATCCAAATCATTGAGTGCATGTTCTAGAAAAGCTGTTAAGAAATTATTCATAGTGTGATAAGCATGAATGCTCAAGTTCACTTGAGTAGAACTTGGCTTTGCGCTTAGCGACGTTTTGGATGATGTTCGAAGCTGACGTCCTCTTCCAAGAGCGGCGTTCAAACTTGAGCTCTAAAAATTGAGCAGAATCAATAAATTATGAAATAAAAAATTAAGGGGTTAAGGGGCCTTATTCAATATTTACCACATAGAGGGGCTGAAGAACTTGATCATAAACAGAACGAAATAATCGGGGGACAGAAATTAGAAACGTTTGTTGATCTGTAGATGGGAGAAGACCCCTTCGCCCACACAAATCTTCTTCCTCACGACCAAGTTGCTCTATCATGGTTTGCATGTCAGTGTCCGCGAATCCATGGACGGATCTTTTTAGAAATTACCAAATCGTTAAGCTGAAATAAAAATAAGAACTGACGTACGACTCACCTTCCATGAACGTAATAACCTTGCTGTTTGGCCGCCAGAATAAAAACGCTGATATTGGATAAGGTGCAAATGTCCACAAAATCTTGAATCTTGTTCGTGACATACCTTTCGTAAAACCCCACGCGGTAGACCCACTGCAACATAATTCGTTGATAGAAATTTAAGGTTTTTTATAGTTTCTAATAATTCAATGTAATTTACTTACCTGACAAATACCAGTAATCCCAAAGACCAAACCACCAATGGCAATTCTGGCGGATGTACTGTAAGGTACATTTTCTGCTTCAGGTCCTGGGTTCAAACTTCCGTCGGGCCAATGCAATCCCCAATGCTTAAATCCAAGAATCTGAAAAAAATTATTGCTTAACTTTTTAAAGAAAAAAAACAAAATCAACACTATTTATGGTCATACCTCCAAGAAGAATAAACTAATTATAATTTGCGAAGCCATATGAATTTTCCTTGTCGATTGAATTTCGTTCCATTCATTTGCCACGAAATAAGTTCTCCAAATGCTCACATTTCCTTCAGCTCGTGGATCATTTTGTTTTGCTGTATTTTTAGGTGCAGGGGCTGAAACAACGCTTCGAGCACGAGGTCTTTCCCAATCCACAAAGAAAATATCCACATTAACTTGTCTCCAAATTAATTGTATAATGTCCACAATCTACAAGCATATTAAAATTCCAGAATTTTAGGACCAGGCAAGCTCAAATCGGCATATGATGTTTACCTTGAGGGCAAATGCCGCAATCAGCAAGTCTCTGACCAATTTCTCCTGGTCTGGTTGTGGAAGGAGGACATGAACTGCAACTTGTTTCTTGAAAAATACAAACCAATACAAAACGGTCGCGAAACAGACAATGAAGAATGCATCAGCCAAATGTCCACAAGAAGTAATGAAAAGCTCAAGAAGCGTGGTCAAATCAATTTCTAAATGACCATTTCTTCTATTCCAACTCCAAGTTTGAAATCCAGCCCAAATCACGGATAAGGCACTGATTACTCCGACGGCTATTTTGACATCTTCAATCGAACGTTCCATATCCATGAAATAATCCATGATAAAACTAAATTTAACCATTTTATTATCCTGAAATTCAATCACGTCAACTTCGTTGTAATTTAGAATGATCAGTGGGATAAAAATCCTTCCAGGGTCTGAGGATAATTGCAACTGGATTCTGAATGATAAATAAAAAATGTATGTGAATTCGTAGTAGAAAGTAGATATTTATTTTGTATTAAATTTACGAAACGAAACTTACCTGACATGAATACTTTCCAAATAATGCACAATTTTTGGAATCCTTTCTACTCCAACTTTTTCAGGACTGTCGAATCCACCAATTGTATCCACAATGAAAAATCTTCGGACAAGAATCCATTGATATCGTTCCTCTGCCTACAATTATAAAATTACCACAAAAATACTTGATGAAATTGTAATGATTTTTTACAAACCTGATTATGAAATACTCCATTTCTTTGCAGATTTTGGATTTTGATAGGAATACTGTAAAGTTTATGAGCCCCATCCGATTCTCCACTCATGACTCAAAAATGCATCAAGAAATTCCATATTCCCATCGTACTTTTTAAACAAATCCTTGATCCCAATGCTACACTCTGCCTTGACTGTTGACCCTAGTTTCTGACTCGTTTCCTTTGCCCCTTGTTTTTCTTGGCATGGAATGATGTCGACCAATGGTGTCAACCCAAGGAATTCCCCAATCAACTGAAAATCTAGCCACACTGATATTCAAGTCAGAACTTAAATGAGCAAAATCCGTCCGGTATTGATATGGGATCAAAAGTCGTTTTTGAAGAAGAGTTGCAGCTTCTGGAACGTCCAAATTTGGTGGATGAATTCCTTCACCATTAACAGTTCCAAAGACAATGTCCATTTTTTCAATTTTTCGATACATTTGACATGCAGTTTTTTCCTCCCCAAGTGGCCCAATGTAAGAATGAAGCTGGAGGGTGCATAAATTGGCCAAGAGATGACAAGCAGACTCATTAAATTTTCCCTAGAAATTAATTAATTAAAAAGTCTTAGAAACTCTATTTATCAAGATTTTTGACAACTTTCTGTACCTTGCACAAATGGTAGGCTGGGATAACATTCTCTCTAAGGAACTGAGATTCAATATTTTGTTTGGCGAATGGGATTTTGTATAAATTCTTGAGATCATAATCATAGTTCAGCATACAAATCCCATTCACAAGAATATGCGTAGATTCTGGGCATTTACAAATCCCATTAACATTTTCAGTAAAAGATGGATGACATGGGTGACATTTTCTCTTGGTCCAAGACGGCGTCGTTCCATCCGCACATTGAACGCATTTTGACTCATTCTTTGCACTTCCATCAGAATTATACAGTACTGAAAATAAAATTGCACAAATAATTATTTGACAATTCCAATACATTTATTAGTCTTTGTTTTACTTTACGTACCATGAATTGACCCCAAGGGACATGGAGCACATTCTCCAGTTTTGTTATCATATGGATTTCCTTTTCCACACAAGACGCAATATTTCTGATCCTTTGTAACCGTTCCACTTGAACAAAATTCACACTTGTCCTTACTGAAATTAGCGGATTGAGTGTAGAAATATTGTTTTGGACAAGGGCATCCAGGGCTATTAGATTTCAATACTGGAAACAAGAGAACAAGAAATATTAATCATAATTATAAATTATTACACCTCAATTTAAATTACATTGCAGAAGTCAAGTGATATAATCATTTTAGCGTGCTTAATTTATTATATTTGGTAATGTAATTATTAGTAAATTAGCACTGGATTAACCCTAAGTTTATGTTTTGATTTTAAAGTGCTAGTGCATTGTGTATCTCCTTATGCCCCTTGGAAATTCAAGACACAACAGGCAGAAATTGAAAGTGTGTGTCTTTCACACACACTTCGCACTTTACATTCACTTTCCAACCTTGAAATCGATTTTCCGCTAAACTTTGACCATCTCAGCTGCTCTCGCATGTTGTTAATTCTACAACCATATTTACTTTAATCACTTTCAATTAATTACGTATGTCCCATAATACGCATAAGATAATGTTAATGTTGTGTGAATTTTTCCTACCACCGGTCCGGGATTGATTTTGTGACTAATGAAGAAAATTAGTTAAATCCATGCAAACGTGTTGTTGCTGCTAATTAATTAAAACTATTGACCTACTGACCTGGATGTAGGATTGAATGAAGAAGGATGATTTAAAACAACTGACCCTTTTTCGAGATTTTTGGAAAAATTGAGTAAGTGTTTTTTACATATTTTTAACCACTCGTGCTAAATTATTATTTTTATCAAATTAAGTCTAAACTAGACTGTAATTAGTTATGTATCTTCCACACGTGTCATATGA
>WJEZ01002016.1:0-14856 GCA_009869925.1 Thalassaphorura encarpata
ACATACTCTCAGCTTGTCGATACCTGATCGCAGGGATTCCATCATGATACACCAAATCATCATCTGGGGCAAAAGTCAGAGTTCGACAAGCCCCAGGGGCGAAAGCAGCAATATATGATTTTTTTGGATCGATGAATGGTTGGAATAACATTCCGTCGGTTCCATTAATTTTATTGCCTATAAATAGTCCGTAATGAATATAGACGCATTAAATTTAAATAATAATTTGAGCCCTACAAGGAGGTCCTTTCCAAACATTCAAGGTTGTATTTCCCTTGAATGAAACCATCCGTCCAAAGTCTGTAGAATTTTTATGTCCTGTGTTGACCTCAATCCAACCATCGTCACTTCCATTTTTCTATTTAAATTAAATGAATTTGTGAGAAATATTCTAATGATTGATCTTTTGTGGATTTACCCCTTCAAAAATCCCCATTCTTCCATTTTCCAGTTGTGGAGGAAGTTTAACATCTCCTGCACTTTGAACTAAAGGATTATTAATCAGGTCGATGTAGGGTTGAATTGTAAATCCATCGAATAAAATATCCCGTACTGTCTCAACTCTTGTAAGTTTTTCTCCTGTTTTTGATAACATTTCATCCAATTTGTTCAACATGAAATCATTATCAGTAAACGCATGAGCCATTTTTGCCACAGCCTATATCGAAATGCACAATTCGAAAATAAAATGTCTCAATCATCTTAAGTCAACTTTTAAATTTCTACTTACCACATAGGGAATATTAATAAAAGTAATTTTATCCAAATCGGTCCCACCAGACATTTCTGGCTGGAAATAATATTCCCGAATTTGACGATAACGGACCGTTGATTTTTCCAGATCAGCTGTTATATCTTCTTTATGGATTTTTTCTCTGGATCAACGCAATAATAACTTATTGTAATTTCGTAAGATAAACCTACTGTTTAAATTGAAAAAATTAAATGCAAAGTTTTTGTGTTATTAAAGAAACCACACGTTAAAATTGAAATTGTTCTTAATGTGTTGCATATAATACGCAGTTTTTTAATCATAGCTCGAGTCGAATCTGATGGAATGATACTACAATTAACAAATTCTACCTGTAGACGTAAGGTCCCATTTCGACCAATTTTGGTTTTGCTCCTTCTGCAAATTCTTCGGGATTAGTGATGTTGAAAAATGTGACACGAAGATAGACTGGGAGTTGGATGACTTTCCATTGATTCCACAAATCCGTTCCATTTTGAATTCGTAGTTGCTGAAATGAACTTTTCTTAGCTAAATAGCTAAACGCTTGACCACTCAGGATGAATATGAAATGAGACTTACCATAGTAATCCCCGACTTGATTGCATAATCCAACCCACCCAGTGATAAACCAATGGCTAATAAAACAACTACACCACCAGCTCCAATCAAGATTTTTGGAGCACCGTGTAGTTCTGATTGCAGCATTTTAAAATGAAGAGTCTTTGAAATATTCTAGAATATTCAATTCTATTAGTTAAAGCAGAACTGCCAAATCCTGCTCTAAATTGCTTTTTAACTTTTGAGAGCTCACCGTCACCGTTTAACGAATTGCAAAACTGGACTGAACCGATGAAATAAAACTGATGAGTATTTGTTTTCAGTTTTCAGAATCAAACGAATCCAATATTCCAGTATCCTTATTGATCTGATGATTTTATCAACGGTAACACGAGTTAGACCTTCAAATTCTGCTATAAATTTTTCTTGGAATGCCGAATGTCTCGAAACCCTTATGCATAATTAGTAGTATCCGAAATGACACATTGGGACAGGAAGGTCGGAGGAGGCATAAAATTAATGTAACTACGATCCAGGAAATTCGATAAGCACCTTCTTAGCTCTCACAATATGACTATATGGTCAGGATGCTTGTGTGGAATGTTTAAAAGTTAAAACTTCACTAGCATTTCTTACCCTTTCTTGTCGTTGTTTTGAATTGAATTGGCAATGGCATTTACCCTACCCTGCATCTTTAACGAGAACATGACACAACTGCACTTCAAAATTCAAATAGACCTGAAAGAGACAAAACCAACACAGAATATAACAACTGGACGCCTGACATTTTTGTGCCTGTCGGAAGTTTGTCGTTTGCATTGATTAAACAATTAAGATCCATTTTATATTGCAGGATCTGTTGTAGTTTTTAGTTTCTTGTGAATCTCAATTAAAAACTATTCGTCTTGTCAGCATAGCCCTTGAGGACTTTGATGTACGGAGAAAATTTACGTTTTTCCTAAAATATTCAACGCCAGCACCACCAACTAAAAAATAGTTAGTTTAGTTCCACGTAAATCGTGTTAAATTTTGACCTAGAGTAAAAGAAGAATTCAAAATTGAACTCCCGTTGCTTGAGTCACTTTAATTGTTTTGAGCAAGCATCAATTTCCAAGCAAAATTATGATTGATCCAATTTCGTAAATTGGTAAATTGATCCTCCAAACCAAATTCCGTCCGAACAACTTTGACGACATGGCCTGGCCACAAGCTCTACTGAAGCATAGTTATTGCTGTTGTTGGACATTGGAACAATGCTTTCTCTAGCTTGTTGAGAAGAAAAAAAATGCATAAGATCTTTGGATGAAATCATCGAAAGGAAATGTACCATCGCCTTTAAATGACCTAATAAATGCACATATAACATGACTTGACTCGACTCGATTTAAGTCAATCTGTCTTGCCTGCGACGATTGCTAGATTCAACCATTATGGATCCAAGAAACATTAATTTGTGTTTCCAATTTTAATTTGAAATACACAGCTGAATCGAATTAAATTCTGCGTAATAATAAAATGACCATGATGACCTGATGACTTAAATCTTTGTTCAACGACGTAAACGCTTTCATTTTCAAGAATTGTCAACTTTTATGGGGCATAGGAAAATCTCGCCGCACGGATAGTACAGCAGGCGGGTACCCAAGTTCAATTTCACTCCTCGTGGCAGTGAACACACTAATAATAAAATATTTCGTCCTAAGTCAATTAATTACATTTTAATCGTGGTTTGAAGGAACATATTTCATTAAAAATAGTTACTAATTAGTTATCAATATAAAATGAAGACTTCTGACAGAGTTGAAGTTAGGGGAAGGCCAAAATCCGGACGTGTTTGGAAAGAGCCAAAACAGAGGTACTTGACATGCCACGAACAATATTCTTAAAATAATCACCAAATCCTTGAGTTTAAATATGCACCTAAGTTTTTAAAATGAGCAGCAGCTAAACAATTTGCCATATTTAAATTAACAGGGCATCCAGTATAAAGAAAGGGAAACGAGATTCTTTTCAAAAGAAGCAAGCAGTTCGTGAAGAATTGAAAAGAGTAAAAGAAATGTCAGAACAGTTTAAGAGCTTCTAAAAAGGCTGAAATTGATGAAAAGAGGTTGAGGACAGCCATGAACAAGAAACGAAAGGAGGAAAATGCTAAAAAATCAGAAATTGTTCAAGTGGTAAGTATTTTCTAAATTCAATGCGTGCTTTGGTTCTCGAATGACCGTGTTATGTCTCATTTTCCTATTACCGTTTTTGTTATTTTTAATTCCAGGTAAAAAATACAGCCAAACTGAAGAGAATGAAAAAGAAGCAACTGAGGCAAATTCAGAAACGAAATACGACAGTCGTGGAGAAAGAAAAACCAAAAGAAGTTCAGCCTGAATGATTCCGATTATTTTCTAGATTTACATTAATTGGTATTTCTGAATTTCTATTTTCCCGTATCTCGATTTTTAAAATTTATTCGACTTAAGATCGATAAAACGCCAGAAGTTTTTACTTTCTGCAGTATATGTTGAATCTTAGGATTTGCCTTATGTTTTTGATCAATGAAATGATGATAACTGAAATAAAATACTTTTACAAGTTCATGATTCAAGCGGGTTAATTTCTCAGCAAAATTTACGATTTTATTTGTTTTACCACAATGAATGACGCCGACAAAGTTAAGTTAACCATTGATTAAATAGTTTACCCACGTTCTAATTAATTGGCAATGCTTACTTTACTTTTACATAAAATAAAGAAAAACATTACCTTTTCACATATTGTCTGATAAATTAGTTACACAAATACACCGTATCACGTTAAGAATTGTAAAAATTAAGAGGTAAATTCGCTAAACAGATCCTTTTCCAAAAATGTTGCTGAGATTTCTTGTAAATATTAAATACGTTGGTAAGATGCAAAATTAATTAGTCGTTGCTTTATAAATTACTCCGCACAGCATAATAATAAACGACTTTTGTATAAGCGTAGAGCGTAGTAAGGTCGCACCAAAGAAATCTATAAACTAAAAAAATCCTTAGCTAGCAGGGCAATCGAAACGTTAACCAAAGTTAAACAAAATTCAAATGCACAGGTACATAAAAGTGTCAAATTGCAATTGCATTGGTTAAATTGCATTTTTAATTCTGTCTATTGAGTCTTGATTTGTCTCTTCCTCTTCCACTTGTGGAAGAGCCACTGCTTTCTTCAATTGCAGGGCGTCGAAGTCTATGAAGCTCTACAAAGTCTTCTAATTCTCTTGGCAAATCTGATGGGTCGTAGCTAATATGATGAGCACAAACTACGCGAGCAGCGATGCATTTGAGGCTGACATGCTCCATGGGTGCAAAACCAAAATTCGGTTTCGCGAGCAGGGCCGTGAGTGGGCTTGAATTGTTAATGTCCAATTGATCCACATGAGCACCTTTCGTCAGAAGAAGATCTACAATCTACACAAAGAAATATCTCGTCAATTTAATAAAATTCTTAGAATAAATGAGAAATTCAAACAACAAACCTGTGGATTAAAATTATCACTTCCCACAACAATATGTAAGGGACTTGCTCTATTATCGTTCAATGCATTCACATCAGATCCACATTCAATGAGAAATTTCGCAACGTCATAGCACGGGAATACACCAGCCTAAATACAATTTTTTTCAAATTCAAATAACTGCTCAAGAAATCAATGAGATTTTAAGGACGTGCAGTGCACCTTTAAATCTACCTGATGATCATCCAAAAAGAAATGGCTCCGAACAATATTGTTACGACTCACTGACATATGTAATAACGTGTCTCCGGTAGAACACATCCTTGCACCAAATCGAACCAGTCTCTCCGTAATCTGGAGAAAATTAAACAAAACATTCAAGAACTGGACAGGGCTAAAAAAGGCACTATCAAAGGACATTACCATTTTAAGTTGGAAAGTTTGCATGTGTGTTTTCTTGGGTATTTTCAATAAGAGGTACAACAGGTGAGTGCAGCAACGCAAACACCTAAATCAGGGTTAAAATTTTCTGTTAGAAAGTTGATTTCACAAGATATAAGGCAAGTTTGTGTTTAATTGTCTTGTCACCACCAACCTGTCAAAACTTTCTTGTTGACGCTTGAAGACGGGACGGATCCTAACGAGCTGAGAGCAAAGAGGGAGATGTTCAATAAGCAGAGAAAAAGTTCCCATCAAGTCGTCCACATTTAATGGATGTCCTTCAGATCCAATTGGCACTGCGTACTCAGAGTCTTTATTTCTATCCAAATCCAGGTACAATCGTATCTATTGTCAAAGAAAAACGAAACGTCGAGTTTAAATCCGAACTTCAGTACGAACATGTATGAATTAAAGTCCGAAATTTTTCTTCTAATATTTTTATACCTCAACATTCAAATCACTCCTGATATAATTAACGGGAATGGAAAATAAACTATGAGAAATTAATTTAGGTGTCGAAGAAAATGCACAGGCGATATTTTTACACAAGAGTGCACCAACAAGAGGCCATTAAATAAAAACTAGACAATATTTTGGCTAGTTACATAAAAATTCGGTTAACTTTGGACTTACAAGAGCAAGTGCTGTAAAGCAAGTGTCTCCGTAGAGAAGAGAGTCTTTTTGAATGCGAAGCTGAAGTGCGTATCTCCATAGTCGGATGCAGAGCAAATATTGAGAAGAATCAGCATACGCTGCCCCACGATACATAATTCTAAATATGACATCTTTATGGCACAACCCCAATATCCGCTCAGCAATCAATAAACTATTAATCCTTAGCTGGTCCAAATCCGTTGCAATTGTTTCCAAGTCTTTATGAGTTTTGAACTCACGAATTTCTGCTTCTATTCCTACAAAAAACGAAGATAGCGTAAGTTCATTCTTAATGTGCAATAAAATTCAAGTTCAATGTTCTTCTTATCTTATCGCCTTACCATCAGCGTCTAAAACTTTTGCATACAATGGCGTGTAGCCCAAGTCAGCCTTGGGAAGTAGAGCAGGGCCATTGCGCTCAGGATATCTAAGGTCAATTGCTTTTCTCCAAAAATAAAGTGCCATCTGAATGTCATGATGCTCATCTAAGAATGTGGATCCCATTAACTCATGCATTTCTGCACGCCTCTCCAGGGAATAAGATGGAATATTTTCAAGCAAATGGGTGAAAATGAGTGTTGCCCCTTTGAGGCAGCAAGTTTGAAGTGCATCATCTCCATACCTGCGAAGTAATACATTTCATTTCATTTCATTGGGTTAGCATGGATTTACTACTTCAGTTGGCTTAACAAGTGACCTTCAATTTCAAATGAATTTATTTACCTATTCCGAATCATAGGATCAGCTCCATTAGCAAGTAGGAGTTTGGTAGTTTCAAATCGGTGCTCTTGAATTGCGTAATGAAGGGCAGTTTTCAGTTGAATATCTTGAGAATTGACATGAGCTCCTTTTGATAATAAATATTCACACAGATTTGAGCTCTGTACTGAGTTGATCAAAGAAGTTCCTCCTGTAAATAATATAGTAATAATAGTAATTATAGGAGATAATATAAAGTTATGCAAAGACTAAATTTTCAGCGTATTTTAAAAGTGTCTCTCATAATCTCAATCTCTACCGCTATTGAATAAACGGAAAAGTAAAAGAAATTTCGAGAAATCAATTTTGACCTCGAAGAAAATGCTCAGACGATTTATGAACGTTACAGAGCACCAACAAGAGGTCAAAGATTTCCTAGCTTAAAACAAAATTAATTAAAAAGTATTATAAATGTAGTTTTTGCGTACCATTATAATTCGGGAGTTGAATATCAGCCCCTGCATGTTCAACCAAGTATTGAACAATTTCATGGTGAGTCATGAAGCAAGCACTTCGAACGGGACTTGATCCAGTGTCACTTACACTATTCACATTTGCATGATATTTAACGAGGCATTTGACAATGTTGAGTCGTCCAGAAACTGCTGCGCACCAAATTGGAGAGACCCGATGCGATGTTTTGTCATCAATGACCTCATATGTTCCCTTCTGTTCCACATCCGCTCCACAATGCTCAATCAGGTATTCAACGATTTCAAGGTTTCCCTTTTTGCATGCAATGAATAAAGGAGCACAACCATCTTGTCGTCCAACGATGGAAACAATTTCTTTTCTTTCTTCCCTGTCCAAGCGTTCGAGATTAGTTCTAAGGACATAAGTGAGTCTTGCCCCTGGAGCTGCAGAGCGGACTTCAGTGTGGAGATCCTCACTCAAATTTTCTTTTGAGCGTGGGCCACTCTGGGAAGAACTGGAGGAGGAAGAGGACTTTCCGAGGGGCCACATTGTCTTGAACATTTTGTCCAGTTTCTTTACACTGAAAATAAATAAATGGTTTACTTCAATTATACGTAAAGCTTAATCTCACGTTCCAAATAGCATGCTTCTCAGGAATTTCTAGATTATAAAGGATTACCGCATTATTCTTTGTAAAAGTACCACCTACACAACATCTGTGGGGTAAACTAAGTAAAAAACTTTCTAGTTCAGATTCTATTTCCGTTAATGCCCTTTAAACTTTGTTACGTTTGAAATGAATCAATGTGAATTGTAACTGTATGTGTGGGAATCTCCAACTCCTTATTCACCGAAAAGGAAAATATTGACAAAGGAAAAAGCACAATTCACTCCGTTCTATCTAAGAACGACGAACTTTCTGAACTCAGAACCAAACCAATAAAGAATGATAAACTTTCATGTGTGTCCAGGACAAACACAATTAAAAAGTGCGCAGTGAGTCAAACGCTGCTCTATTATTGAAAGCGAGGCATAAAATGCCACTTCACCAAAACAAGACTGCCATGCCGAAACCGAACTGTACATGTCAATCTGTCTGCCTGTCTCCCGGGTAGAATAAAATATTTCCTTTACAGCTCAACTCACCGGGGAATAGAAAATTGACACCCGTTGTCTCATTAGTCAATTCAAATCCTACCCTACCCTACACTGTATCGTACCGACCTGTTTATGAAAATTCTAGGCTAAAAAGCTGTTGACGTTTCGTCGCGATCAATGTTCCCAGTAGAGCGTAATTATTTACGCTTAGACAGACTACCTTGCTTTGAGTTAAAGCTAAAATAGTCGACGGACCGAAGATACACAAATTATGGCTTTCAGTAATGATTAAATATGTCATCGAGTCTGGTTGGAAATGGAAATCCTTCCAAATCCGAAATGTCAATCTTAATCGAACCCAATATAGAAACTAAACCAAAACCATTCCTTTTCAACCAGATCAATATTCTGCAGCATTCGAATTTCCAGTAGGAAGGAACTAATAATGGTTTATTTGTCCCTAGCATTATTATTTTCCAAAATCAGGTTCCCGTCAAAGACGAAAATAAATCCGCAATTACCAATAAAACAAAATATCTGTAATATCTGTTTTCAATATGCTCCTTGCCTTCCAATTTGAACTCCAGAATTATTCCTGAATTATGGATTACGATACCAATATACAGAATTTTCGGCTTTCCTGCCCTTTCTGAATTATTGTGATAGTTGTACAAATCAAACATCAACTAATCCTATTACGAGTAAAACAAAGTAATAACTTACCAAAGTTTCAGTCAAACAAATTAAATTCTCCTTAATCGTCAAACTTCTCAAATCAATTTGGTAATGGGTTGTTTGTAATAATTTATGTCCAACTTTTCATGCAGCTGGACTGGGAGTCGTTCGTGATGATTATTTCCGATACCCGTCGTATTATGAATGAATTTGAAACTTGGACACCACCTCCTTTCTTGAAATCCACTTCATGAATGAAACAGGAAGATCAACTTGTACGTACTGGAGGACTTGGGCTGGAGCTGGAACTATTAACGGCACTGTTTTTCTCCCTGGACTGGACTTGACTCCAGAGTTTCTTTTCTGTAAATAAAATATTTGTTTGGTTGGTCGTTTCGTTTCGTTCGTGCTCAGTACCTATTCCATTTTAACTTTAACAAACACCGACTCCTACGTTCGTCTACACACACGGCAAGGTTGCTCTTTAACATGTACACCGTGTCGTGACTATGCCGAAAAAGTTCAGAGTTGAGTGAGTGGGCATATCGATAGTTGGTTTAGTTTGAGCTGCTGGAAGACCTCAACTTGAAGGTCTTCCCCATATCCCCTTGCCTGCCTTTATCGTCCCTGTCCTTGAAGAACAGGTCGATTCTTCCAAAATTACTTACAAACCAGCAGGAGCCGAGCCGCTTAAGCCAAAGCCAGCTACCAACTTGGACTAATATTAACACACAAACATCGATACACACAAACGGGAGTCCCGAAAGTTTCTCTAGCCTAGCCTGCCATTCCAACTCCGGGTATTTGGACGATGACGTCGGTCGGTCTTGGAGAACGGAGTCAAGGCAAGCCGTATAACCTAAAGCTTGCTAACGATAAGGAAACACGAAATGGATTTACCCCGAATAGGATGGAAAGAATGAACGACATTGAAATGAATGGGAACTTTACCTTGACTTTTATTAGATGCGGTGCCCTCGTCCTCCTCCGGAATCCTGGGACTGGAACGAGTGAGTATTGATCCAATCCGATCCGATTTTCAGCTGGCTGGCTGGAGAAGATAGCAAATAGCAAATAAAAACAAACTCAAGTCCAGTCCACTAGTCCAAACTCCACAGTACAGTCACAGTCCTCACTCAGCTGTCCTTGTCTTGCTCTTGTGTTTGCTTTCCCTTTGCTCTTGTCTTGTCTTATTTGATTTAATTTAATTTGATGCTAGTTTCTAGTCAAGCTAATACGTTCTTCCTTTGCCTTATTGACTTGGTTTGACTCCTTTTTCTCTTCATTTTATTTTATTGCCTTGCATTTTGCTTTGCATTGTTAATGTATTCACTCTGCCTGCTCCGTCTGTTCTGTCTGGGCATTGACTTGTTTCTTGTTTTCTTTAATGTGGACTTGACTTGCATGTGGAATTGTGGATTGATGAGGGAGGAACGACTAGCTAGAAGAAGACAAGACTAGTATAAATGTAAAGTTGAAGTGGTTTATTAAAAAATTCCGTCTTTTACTTTACTTGATTGGACTACGACTAAACAGTACATGTACAATTCCCTAACGTCTTTTCTTTTGTGTGTGTAAAGTAAAGTAAACTGAACTGAGCTGGGATCACGAGTTGAAGTTGAGTAGGGTTGAGTGGTCGGACGATATGATGCTACGGACGAAGAAGTGTATAGAGCAATACACGTGTGACGTTTCATATCACACTGCAAAAATAAACTGTGTAAACGGGGCAATAAGTAGTAATATTATTGGTGTTTATAAAAATTAACACTTTTTATAATGATCATTTAATTACAGAGGGTGAAAAATCCAGAAATATTCCTATGTATTAGCTATTACCAGCATGATTACTTTTAGTACTGTCCATGTCCACTCCACACCACATATCTGTATTATTGTAAACGTAATTTTCCAGTAAGAAATGCATTGGCTTTGTGGGCCGATGTAAAATCTGAATGAGAAACACTGCATAAGATGAACAATTCTAGAATATTGCATGCAGAAGATCTTAGATTGATCTCAGAACATGTGCATCCCAAGATCCCACCCACGGTTATAAATCTGTCATTTACACTACTGCGAAGAAAACAGAGGACAAGGTGCCAGTGCACCCCAGAAAAGAAGAGCCCAGAGTTCATCTCCTTGATCTTGCACTATCATCTGTATAGAATTTAGCATTGCATTGCAAGCAACGAAGAGATTTCAACCGATATACCCCTGTACCAACAAAACACCTTACTTTACAGACAAAATTAAAATGCGTCGAATGGTAGAATTAGAGTTCTGCGTAGTAAAGTTTTACGATTACGTAATCAAATACTGTTAAATAGGCTATCACATTTAGAAAAATGACTCACTGTATTAAACCATTACAAAAATTAACAAAACATTTAGAAATCATACAATGTTTGCAAATACTTGGTTTGAAGAAAAGTTAGACTTACAGCGAATTTCAATGCTTTTGTTTGTAGTATCATCATTTTCCCATCATCCCATCTTCATCTCCCTGTCCATTAAAAAAGATTTCGCATCTCCGTTTTGCAAAGTTATTTTTATTCATCCTAGTCAATAGCCCTACGTCGCGCCGGCATAATCGTCTTCGTCACATCGTCACTGTACTCACTTTCTTTTCTACGATTTTAGATTTTAGAATGAGGCTAAAGCGTAAACGGGTAAAGCTAAAGCTAAAGCTCCAATTTTCGAACAAAATAATTGGGATTCCAAGTCCCATTGAATGGAAACCGTAAGTTCCTGATTTTTGCTTAAATTCCCTTGACGAATTTTTGGAATCGATCCCTTTTACAAAGTGAGGGGATGACGGAAGGAGTATTGAAATAAGTATATTTAAAAGCTTATTAAGGACTAAGTCGCTAGAATAGTTGATTAAACTTTTGAACGGGCAATAGTAAGCTAACTCGGTCAGAGGTTAGGGAAAGATTTCAGAATTTCGCTAAAAGTATAATAAAAAAAATTGATTTCTACAAAAACAAATGCAAAATCTGTTCTGAGGTGCAAACCTAAAATATGCGGACTGAGGATAGCCCTGTTGTCAATTTTATACTAGTGATTTGAGCATTGGGCAAAGTGCACTACTGCATTGAGACAAAATCTATTTGCATACACGAGGTTTGCCTTGGATCACACGGGCTCACCTGTAATTATATTAATTTAGTGAACTCTTGAGCCATGGCCATGTGCATCAAATGGGCCTATATACGAAATACGACTGCTACGTGTAATTTAAGTTGATTCCAATGCTCAGTCACCCGGCCTTTTTACTACACGATTTGGTTTTTATTATGATGTAATTCCGGCTCAAGTTGATTCCAATATTCATGGATCAACCGGTTTCCAGTCTTGAATTCCCCGACAAATTATTTGTTTGATTTGGTTCGATATTCAGAATTTGAGTTTTATGGTCACTTAAGGTAATACACAACCTCGTCTCTGAATATTCCTATGAAACGAAATTAATTTACATTTTTATTTCCAGGTCTCAGCAGGATGTTTTCTGTGCCCTCCGCCTCCGCGGCCACCGGATTTTCCCGGAGCTTATTTCCCCGTTCATCCACTTGTATTTTAAATAGTCCATACCGGACAAATAAATTTTCAAGTAAATTGTATCCAATTTCTGCCCAGACCCGAAGATTTTATTTTGAAGAAAAGTTTAATCCAGAGGAAACTTCCAAAATTCTCAAAATCCTTAACGAAGCTCAGACTGAAGCGGACTTGAAAAAGTTTGTAATTTCAAGCAGAAGAATTGCAGATCTTATCAAAATGAGGTCAGAGGTTGGAGCTTTTAAGGACTTGGATGATTTAATTCCAGTAATGGGTGCAAAGGTCAGTTATAATTATTCATACATGTCCAGTCTTGTAAAGATTATTCACATAATCATATATTTTCACGTTTATGAGAATGAAATGTTTGATTTACATGATTTATCAGATTTTAGACAAATTCTACAACAGTATGCTGGAGAAGAAGAGTCTTGGACTGGGGAATCCAATGGCGCCGACTTTGCCATCGGAACAAATTTCTGCTTTCTCCAGAATCCTCAGTATCTCATTCAACGGAAATAAGTTATCTTGGGGATTAATTCAACGAGGGGAAAATTCACATCTCACGGTCCGGACTTTGGAGCTTAGGCAATTCAACATGACACCGAAAACCCATTTCTTAAGTCTACTTACCCAGGTGAGTAATATGCTGCATTTTATTGACGATTTTAAAAGAATTGCTAACGGTATGAAAATTTTTAGATGACAGAACTCGCCGGAGAACTTCCTCCTTGTGACCTTTGCATTACTGAAGAATTTTCGAGCCAGATTCCGTCTACGTACATGTTCAGCTATTTTTTACAATTAACTCAAGTCAGATCGATGCTTCTGGGATTCTTAGCAGCACAGCCGAATGGACCACAAATGATATCCATCAAATCAGTTGCTGTCGCCAGGCTTTTCAACACTTACGTAGGTACGTATGGAGTGTGGATTTTTATGTATATCTTTTTTTATAAACTATCATTAGTTTTTGTTTAATACTTCATTAAATTAGAGTTTTATTTTAAATGCAAGGAAATTTTAATTTTTCTTAGGGTCCGAGAAAGTCTCAGGCCAACTCGTCGTTGAAGACTTATTTAAAAACTCACCAAACCTTGTCTTGAGTCCCAACATCAGATACCTTTATTTTGATGCAGATACGGAAACAAAGGAGTGCCTATCAAATGTATTTTTATTAAATTTAGCTTACTGGAAATTAACTAGTCAATTTCAGTAGTATTTTTGTACACGTGCGTAGAATGAATAAATGAGAAATTAAAAATAAATATTTTCTGTCCAAAGGTTTGATTCATTCACTCGAGGTCGTGCTAAGTTAACCCGTCATATAAAAACAAATTTTATTAATATTAACATTACGTTTAAAATATAAATAACATAAGTGTGCAAATAAGTCATATTTTACTTGATTCTAGTTCTAGTGCAAAAAATAACGGAAATATTAGCTTGGAAAGAATTTCATCCAAACAGAACAAAAATTCAAATTTTGATTTTAATTCTGCTTGGGTGGTGTAATCATTGAGCCCTAAGTTTGAAACTCACATTTCTGCACATGCAATAAAATAATATGACCTGTGCCGAATTGAAAGTTTATTTATTAACCATGAATTGATTATAAAATCGACTGGGCTGACTTGTAAGGAAATGCATTTTTACATAAATTCTTCGAGAGCATCAGTATAAAAGCCATCCTTTCGGGCAAATTAGATTCTACACCGTAAGAGGTTCTAATTAAATGTGCAGTAGTTTGTAAATCCATCCATTTCTTTACGACTACAATCTGTATATTTAATATTAAAAATTCAGTTACCAGAGGCGTTTTTTTTATATTTTCAAAAATTCGAGTAGCTTACCCGAAAAAATTGATTCTAGTATAGAAGATCGAAGTAAAACCAAGTTCCTCCTTATGTAAAAATTTCTCAATCGACTTCATTTTGGTAGACAAAGATCGTTTAATGAAAACTTACTATTACGACATTTCGACAATTTTTTATAATTTTAGAACGGTTTATTGTTATTTCGAGTTATCAATTTGTTTGATATTACAAATATATGCAGAGTATAACATAAGTAGTAGGCTAAAAAATTAAACAAAATCGTTTGACAGACGAAATAATCAGCACCACTTTATGTTACAACTGCAAAACCTAGAAAATTGTTTAATTACATTCTTACTCAAAAATGAAATTTCACGATACAATTCGCAATTTATCGTGTGAATATTAAACAGTGACGTGATAATTTTGGTACCGTGTTTCGTTCACGTTGAAAAGAATAGTCTGACTTGGAGATACTTGATTATATAAGTGAATAAGAGAAAGGTAGGCGAAGAAATATGGACCGTATGAAGAACTTACTGCGCTGACTGTTTCTAGTGACCGTTTCAAGATATCAAATTTAATAGACAGTTTGATATGTTCCAACAATCTAAGTTGACGACATTCATACAAAGTACAAGACTGTTTATTCTCTAACGGCGTCAGAA
>WJEZ01002017.1:0-14853 GCA_009869925.1 Thalassaphorura encarpata
CAATAGAAATGCAATAGAGCAGCTAACTTTTTAGCCTTAAGAACTTCCCTATTAGTTGGATACTATCAAACGGAGCTAATTCGCTCTTGTCGTGTCAATTCTTTTCTAAACACACTCTGACGCTGGATCTATTTTTCATTCAAATCTTACGTCAATATTTTCAAGCTAATTATTGCATAGCCTTGCTAAATTTATCAAAATGCAAGTGTGTTTTGCACATTTATCAAAAAACGTATGGGATCTAATCAATTTTACAGTCAATTAAACTTAATTTTACGCAATTCCGAAATAAATTCAGGTGGGAATTAAAATGAGAAGTGAATTGAAAGAATTTCCTTTATATTCAATATAGCTGTACAGGTTCCTCTGCATGAACAATTCACTGCGTTGCATTGCATTGTAACCCTACTCAATCTAAAATTTGATAAAAGAGTCCAAAACTCCAGGGTTCTTACCCATTTTTTGTCATCCTGTGTGAAACTTGATAATCCCAAGGAATAGGAAAGACCTAGCCTCAGAATTAGCTATCCCAGGCATATCCCATATCCTCATTACATTCCATTATAACCGTTTCCCTTTTTTTACAAAATCTGACATAAAATCCTCAATTCCTCCTTAAACTCCATTTCATGGATTTCCCTCATGGCGGCCAAGCAGTCTCAGCCCGTATTTGCATGCATGGGAGAACCCTTTACGTATTTTTCTCCAGCAGCAGCCTAGTAAGCTACTGGCTTGACTTTTGGCTGGAGGAACTTATACATTCATATTGTAAAACATGTGAGACTACAAATGTATTACAATGTAGATCTCTTTGGGGACTCTATCTCTTAATATAGTGGTCTCTTGGGAAACTTTTTCCTCCATCCACTGGACATTCACTCTCTGCCCCTTCTGCTGCTCGGGTGGAGAAAGCAAGGGAAAAATCCTAAATTCTCAGCAGCCAAAGAACTTTGAATTCGAGAAATGTTCCATTCGGATGCTGATTCCCATTTCCCTTCCCGCATGCATAAAAGGGAAAAACTCTATACTCTAGCCTAGGGTCTGTAAATATGCATTTATGTATGTCTGGACAAAATACTACGTGCGACTCTTGGACACAGAACATGGGTCATGGGCACCTTCTAAGAAAGCAGAGCTAGAATTCTTTCTTTTTTTTTTATTTCATTTCATTTTCAGATTGTGTTCTGGACTTTCTTACTTGCTAAGGCAAAGTCAATCCATGAGGCAGGCAGGGAAGGAAACACGTTGTCATAAAAGTCATTGGGGCGAGAAATCAGGAACTGTTAATGACATGTTCATTTAATGCTTCGATTACTCCTCAGGTTTCCTCATTTTTTCTTGAGACAGAGAGCAAAATATGAAACAGAGGAAAACCTAAACTCGCCTACCCTGGTTGTGCTAATAACTAAAGAATTTTGTTCAAGAAAAGCTGCAATAGACGTCATAGGTGTAAATACATAGGCAAAACTTGCCAGGCATGCTGCTGCTCCTGGTTCTGGCAATTTGATCATTTTTTCTCATTAGACAACTCACATCTGTGCTTTACGGATTTTCTGTCAAAGCAATCTATTATATAAATTAAGTTGGCCGTGTTTGGGTAGCCATGTAGTGAACATAAATGTTGCCCTCTGACATTTTAGAAAATATTGCCAACTTTAGTTTTTATTTGAACAGCCCAAAGGCTTTCGATATTTGTATAATTTTTAATTTAGACTCTTATCGTGTGAGACCATATGTCATCCATTTTTGATCACATCTCATGAATATTTGTTAGTCGTTCGTTACAAGTTTGGATTGGATATCCCTTCGTCTCTTATTCCTCGGCCTTACCCCTTTAGAATGATCGTTTGGTTCATTCTCATGATGATGAATGCATAAATGAATAAAGAAAGAGAGGCAGGCAAAGTAATTCACAGCATGGCCGTTGAATAAAATCCCAAGCGAAAAAACGAAACAAATCCCGGTGTTCCTGTCCTGGCGGAATTAAACCCTTTGCCTTGCTTTGCTTGCGCCACCCAAATCCTGGGAAGGGCACCCAATCCAAAATCAAATTCACATATGTTATGCAAGCCGAAAATAATAGAGCGATTGTGGGACAACGACAAGAGGACAAACGGGGCGATAAAAATTTTAAAATACTAGTCAAGGCTAACATTACATCATTTCAAAGGGTAGGCATGTCTCCTTCAAACTGTTCAAAGAATTCCTTAAGTACGTCAAAGAAAATTGACGCGGTCGTATTTATTCTTTCAGTCGTGATGCCTGATCTGATTCCACTTCCTCAATGTCTATAAAGTTTTTACAGAATTTGATGCCTTTTGTTTGTAAGTTTTTTAGGCTGGGCGGTCGAGCGAGAGAGTAGCGGTTAAAAATTTTCAGTTGAAATAAAAAAAAAATTTAAAAGAATGTAAGGCCTAGTACTAGTGTGTGAACCAAATACATACACCGAGGATAAAATACTAGGGAGCTAATACTTTTAGATCTTAGAAATTATGTATGAGAAGGACGTTTGGGAGATTGGCAGGTCAATTGAAGAAAAATTTGCACCCCTTTCATAATTTTTTTTGACTCAACCAATATGTACTTATCTTCTTTTCACAAGACCAGACAACCAGCACCCTTTGCCATACCACCACTACGTACGTACTTCTTTAGTTTTTTTTGGCTCGTGTGATCTCTGAATGCATTGCATTCTTCTGTCCCGGGACTCAAAGGGGAAAAATAATTTCAATTCCGGGTTCATCTGCTTGCTCGTACACCCATTCATTCATATGCAGCAAGCAACTAGGATTCTTATTCTCACTCACCCTCCTCTCCTCATTGGATATTTTAAATGGATTTTGATGAATAAAAAACTCCTAAACCCTTTTTTGTTACTTGTGCCTCCGATTAACACACACACGGGCTAGGGCTGGCCAGCATCACCCTTGCCCAAGGTAAGGACCACGACGGTGTGGCATTACCCCGTTCCTTTCTTCATTCAGCTGAATTCATTAGCATTTCTATGGAACGAACGGGTTGACATGCTAATCAATGCAATCCAACGACCTAACGAATACCTATAATAATACTAAAATATGCAGAGAGAGTCTACGTTAGGTTTTTAGTCATTTTTTATGGTCATGCAGATCACCTTGAGAAATATGGCCGATAATATTCTTTATAACTACGGTATATCCAAATAACTTAAATTATTAACGATTTTAAAAGCATGAGTTCCGATTTGTTAATTAGGAAGAACTTTTTTTCATGAAAAATTGCCAAATTATTATTCAGCATGTAAAACAATAAGTTGTGGCCTTAATGGCATCTCCTTGAATTATAAATTCTGCTGAGCAACTTTAAAAGAACATTGTGTTTTATACTATTGTAATTAGGTCTGGCCATCAGGGCAAGTCAGATCCATCAGTTTCCTATGCCTGGCCAGCCTAGACTGACTAAAGTTGAGAGTTGCTTAATTTTTCAAATTATGACACGCACGCACACTCTCCACAAATGGTCAAATGTGTCCAAATGATGGATGAGAGATTTTTGATGAATGCTCTCCTAAAAAGACCCCGCATCTGATGTCCTCCTCATGCATAAACTACAAATTATAATACATTTTGCTCATGTTTATGTTAAATCAACACTTTCAAAAAAATCATGAAATGTATAGTATAGTAGTGGTAAAGATTTACATTTTCTCTGTAATTATAATTCACGCTCTCGCTCTCACTTCCCACGACCATCATTATGAATTCCACAAAAACAAAATCAGGCAAGAGTCTGTCATGCTATTGCTCAATAGTAAATTGAATGAAATAAAATAAATTGACTACGTAGTCCTTATGAGTGAACAAAATGGAATAAATAACTAAAATACTAATCTAACCATCGACCTACTTCTTTGTTCATCCACGCTAGCCAAGTAACAATTTTCCCTTTCAGCTAGGGTGTGTCATTTCTTTTTCTTATTGAATTGCAGGCACGGAATGAAAAATTAAGTACGAATGTAAACAAACGATGGACAGACATCTCTGCATTGCACGGCACACAAATAAAGAACTATAGGAATCCACATGCTGTGCTGTGTGTGAATGTGAATTCATTCAAAAACTAACTGAACATGATGATAAATGGTTTTTGTATCTATTTCATCAACTTTATCATTTATTTCCCTCAAAGGAAAAAATAAAAAAAATGTGAGGACAGGACAAACTTAAGCTCAAACTTCAACACTAGAATTATTCTCTGAGAATAAGGAAAGGTAACCCGGTACCCAGGATTGGAGTCCCGTTGAGATTGAAAGATTGAAATGAGGGATATTGGCATACATTTACGTTATGTACACAACAGGACTTTACAGAATTTAGATGAGTGGGTAAAAAAATGAGTAAAAAAACTACTTTCAGCTTGAAGAGGAATAATAAAAAAAAGTAAGGAAGGGAGACTCGAGATTTCCTTCCTGATTCACCGATCCGTCCGTCGCATTGTATACATATGCCAATGAGAAAAATTTCCTATTCCTTTCTGTGCATTCGAATTCGGGTGAATATATCAGCATAGTGTAAAGTCCTTAAAAGAGAGGAAGTAAATAGAGGGCCGAAAGAAGAAAGGGAAAAAATGCATAAAACATTGTCATCTTTGAGATGCGGGTAGACCGAGGTCCACCTTTCAATCGAGTGGTCAGTCAAACATTCAAAACCCAAGACCGACCGACCAGGGTTCTTTTTCCTCCAGAAGACTGGACAATCAAATGTCAACAAATTCACTCACTCTGCTCACATCTTATTCAAACTCTGAGTTTTTTTCTTCTTTCCTGATTTTGGTCCAAGCTGCATCCGCCCGTACCCTGGAGCCAGGATAAAATAAAAAAAAAGAACGAACAAACCCAACCTCATATCTATTCCATAGGAAAGTTCTTTCATGCAAATTGGGCAACAATGCAAATAAGGGTCCTTCTTTTCCTCATATCCTTAAGCTAACACAAATACTCAACCATCCGTAGTCCCCCTCGGACTCTCTTTCCTCGTTTCCAACTTTTCTACCCATTTTGAAATTCTCGTATAATGTATTGGAGTGGAGGATTATTTGGTTCTAATCTAATATGAAGGGAGGACTTGACTAGGGTAACAACAAAATGCACTCATTTTCATTTCCCCTACTCTGTCGCCGGACGGATATGCAGATGTGTGTCATCTTATTTCCCTAGGAAGACGAACTACGTTAACGACAAGATTTCGACTTATCCATGGTCATCATTCCCTTGCTTGAATTAAATAGTAACTCTGACGCTAACATAATATCCGAAACCCGCTGTTGCATAACGTTGCACGTTTTTACTAAATATTCCCAAAAACTCTCCCTTTTTACATAATGTGCATATAATACGACCCATTACTTTTCCTACCTCGTTTCCAACTTTTCTACCCATTTTGAAATTCTCGTATAATGTATTGGAGTGGAGGATTATTTGGTTCTAATCTAATATGAAGGGAGGACTTGACTAGGGGTAACAACAAAATGCACTCATTTTCGTTTCCCCTTCTCGGATATGCAGATGTGTGTCATCTTATTTCCCTAGGAGGACGAACTATGTTAACGACAACATTTAGACTTCTCCATGGTCATCATTTCCTTGCTTGAATTAAATAATAATTCTGACGTCAACATAAGATCGGAAACCCGCTGTTGCATAACGTTGCACGTTTTTACTAAATATTCCCAAAAACTCTCCCTTTTTACATAATGTGCATATAATACGACCCATTACTTTTCCTGCCAACCGAACGACCGATTTCAAGGCCTTGGTCTGGCCTACCCTAACCAAACCATGCATACCCTCCGTCAATTTCATTTCACGTATTCCCTGGAAACCGTAAATTACTAGTTCTGGTTCCTTAAACTTCTTACTTGGTTCGTATGCATAATTTTACCCTTCAAATGATCATATTTCAAAACCCTTCAATTCCCTTTTACATGTTTCCTGACCGAAACGACTTGGTAAAACGAAAGGTATGCAAAGATTTGGCCGCCTAATAATTTGCATTTGATGTAACCCATGCACAGCCGAGCAAAGCAATCCTTGTTTCCTTAACCATTGTCAATTGCTGAAACAGATGCGCTGATTTTTTATGAACCAAGGGTAAAAAACTTGGCTTTGGTTAAAACTAGACGTCCTTCGTTCTGATTTACGTCTTCGTCTTGTGCCGCCGCAAGCATGCCGACAGGCAACCGAGTACTAAAGCGGCTTGACTTATTTTCTTTCAAGAATTTTACATTTGGTAATTTGCAATAATGACTTATTGTTCTTTCGGTTGAGAGCTCCGCCCTCTCATTTCCTTATAAATGGCAAACGAGGTGCATATGTAAACCTAACTGATAAAAGGGGAAATTCAAAGGTATGCAAATCCTGATGCCACCCACGCGTCCCCTTCAAAGAAATTGTTTGAGTTTCCCACAAAACAATACTGAGAACCGTTTTGCACAGGAAATGTCTGAGTAATAATTACATGCTACTCCTGCTCTATTACCACTGTCAAATCACCTCTGTTTTGTATCATGTTTCTTGCCATATCACGCAAGACTTGTGCAAATTCGAAACTAAAAATTAGAACTACTATTTCATTTACCTTGTAGAAATCGACTGCGGAAGGGTTCATAATAAAGGCGAGGAAATAATGTAGCGTAATAATGCAAAAGGGTCTGACTGAGAGTAATCAGGGAGTGAATGAGGTATTTTCATTTCTCGCCCGATTTTTTCCTTTTCCCCATTTTGGGAAAAATCGGGGAAACGGGTATACTCTCTCCCATCCGACTGAATTGAAGTGAGTCAATTGACCTCCCCCGACACCCCAGATCGATCGACTCACATCACATTGAATGACCACCACATTCACAGCCAATGCCAAATCCTACAGCCATCACCATAGCCAGTACATAGTCAACATGTAAAGTAAAAGTAAAGCTAGCTAGGCGGGAGAAAATCGTTAGGAAAAAGCTTTTTTCGTCCATCCTGCCTTTAATTATATTCGACACTTATATATACCACTGTGTGAGTTCATCATAAAAGCAAGCAAGCCAGCAACCAAGTATATCGACCCTTTGAGAAGAAAGAGACGGAGAAGAAGAAAGTCCTTTCTTGTATGCATGCATGCTCTGCTCGTGGCAGAACTAGCAGCTAGCTGCTAGCTGCTTTCCCTGGACTAATCCTTACCAAACCTAAGCGAACGCAAGATGTAGTCCTGCCGTGATGATGTCATGTAATGCAATTCACACATTCGGAAGTCGGAGATGCGGAACAAGCGAGAAAGAAGAAAGTCTAGGCATGCTTTTCTTCACACCATACACAGAGCTATCATCTTCTTCACTTATGTCCACCAGCTTTCAAATCTCATTCTCTCAATTCTCAAACCAAGCGTTGGCGTCAAATTCAACTATTTACAAGGGAAGGAAAACAAATGCTTTGCTCAAGTTAACTAATGAAATTTTTAAAATTAGAATTATTTAAATTTCTTAAAATTTAAAGTTAATTCAAGCCTGGGTTTTAATCAGAAGGAATTGTGGAAACGTATATGGAAAATTAAAATTCAAAAAGACGCTAACATGGAAGAATTGATCAACCACTCCACTCATCTTCTTGTTCAACTATCCCAATTCCATCATCTCTTTTCTCTTCCATTTCCCAATCCTAAGAGATTTCTTGGGTTTTGTCTGTGTGACGCACTCTCCAGTGTCCACTCTAATACAAAAGAGTAGACCGGACTTGGACTCAACGCCTAGCCTAGGATGAAGTTGGAAGGAAAAAAATAAATCTTCACCCACTTTAAAAGCCATTTTCATTCCCCATCTCCTTCACACATGGTCAAAAGTGTAAAATTCCCACTAAAAGGAATCCCAAGTCGTCTGAGCTTCCATCAGCATCAGCACAAAATATCCTTTCTTCCTCCTCGAGAGGAAAAGAGTCATTCTGAGCTGTGAGTATACTCCTTCACACATGGTCAAAAGTGTAAAATTCCCACTAAAAGGAATCCCAAGTCGTCTGAGCTTCCATCAGCATCAGCACAAAATATCCTTTCTTCCTCCTCAAGAGGAAAAGAGTCATTCTGAGCTGTGAGTATGGACTCCAATGAAGATGTTAGAATAGTAAAAACCCCTCGTGTCCACTTGAGCGACTAACTCCCAATAAAATAGTTAATTAAAAGACCAAATGTCTGAATTCCCTTGCGTTTCCCTTTTTCCTTGACGTTTTCTCGTCCTTCTCATCTCTTCTTTAGACTTCTTCCCCATCCCACACCTTTATAAGCATTCTCCTTCCAAATTTCGGATTCCGAATTACAATACATATCCATCCAATGAAGATGTTAGAATAGTAAAAACCCCTCGTGTCCACTTGAGCGACTAACTCCCAATAAAATAGTTAATTAAAAGACCAAATGTCTGAATTCCCTAGCTTCCCTTTTTCCTTGACGTTTTCTCGTCCTCCTCATCTCTTCTTTAGATTTTTCCCCATCCCACACCTTTATATGCATTCTCCTTCCAAATTTCGGATTCCGAATTACAATACATATTCATATTTTATTTTCAGGATGCAAGAAAAATATTTTACTTAGGCGTACAAGGTAGTCAACTTCTTAGCTAAATGTATTCTATAAATCCAAATCCCCAAGAAATGTTTCTATTATTCCACCTTCCCCTTTCAGTTCAGTATTACACCACATTTCATGAAGACCTCAGTTGAAAGGTTGGTTATGAATGATCGGTGGTAAGTGAGGTTGCAAGTCTTTTTGTTAGGGTCAGAAGCGTAGGAGAATCCAAGAAGTAGTCATACCTTTGACAATTCAATGTGATTACAGTCCNAAAAGAAGGTTATGAATGATCGGTGGTAAGTGAGGTTGCAAGTCTTTTTGTTAGGGTCAGAAGCGTAGGAGAATCCAAGAAGTAGTCATACCTTTGACAATTCAATGTGATTACAGTCCAACATTAAAAGAAATTCAGTTTGTTACTAGTGCAAGTATACCTCATCCGATATTATTGAAATTCTATGATGACGGTAACATGGGATTTAAATTTGATTCTAAACTTTAAGCCTAAGGTCACACAATGTCTCACCTTTACAATGAGTTGACAATTTCAAAGGTTCCTTAACAACTCGACTACCAAATACACATTTTTAGAACCCACCCCTACTACACCTACTCTTTTCGGGTGTTCGTCTTGTGCTTAGCCGCCAGGCTAGGCCAAGAACTAGAACAGACCTCGGATCGGACAAAAAAAGTTGAACCAAGAAGTAGAAGATGAGAATGAAAGTGAAGTGCAAGTACCAGTAGCGGGACAAAATCTTCCAGCATTGGTTTGCCCTTCCCTTGTGTGGATTGACTGAGTCCGAAAAGAATAGAGTGAAAGTAAGAAAAGAAAGTCATTTCACTTTGTGAGTGTGAGGAAATGGGTAAAATAGAAAGAGACACGAAGGAAGAAAAAAGAAAGCTCCGCTCTGCACACATTTATTCGATTTTGGGGAATTTTCTATGTTCCGAACGATTGCATTAAGTCAAGTCAAGAAAGAGCCAAAACCAATGCTGCTGCTGCTGCTGTGTGGTGGAATGGATGAAGTGGAACTACAAAACTAAGAAAAAAACTCTCACTCACAGGGCTCAATTCACAAAGTCACTCAGTTTCGACGGATGATGTGAAACTTTCTTCAGTGGACTTTTATGAGCTTCCCCCACCCAAAGAAATGAATTGAAACAGAAAACTCTGTTTGAATTTATTTGACTACGATAGGATTCAATATTCAAGCAAATCAAACCAAGTACCTCGTTTGAAGAAAATAATGTATTTAATTTTGAACATAAATTGACAAACTCATTCCAAAATAAAAGTTTGACTTCTATTTCAATAAATATTATTTCGAAATTGTTCGTCAGATTAGGTTTTGTTGGAAATTCAAATAAAGTTGTTACTCCAGTTGTATTCCCAAATTGGAAGTGAGTAGGTATTCGGCCCAGGCGTTGTAATGTTTTTGACATCCTGACCTCACTCATGTACTAGTACGTACGAGATGCTAATATAAACGAGATATAAAATATCGCTAAGGCGGAGTTTGCCACGAAGTACCTCGTTTGAAGAAAATAATGTATTTAATTTTGAACATAAATTGACAAACTCATTCCAAAATAAAAGTTTGACTTTTATTACAATAAATATTATTGTCCGACAGTTCTTGTTGAAAATTCAAATAAAGTTATCCCAGTTGGAAAAACGAAAAACATATAGGGAGTATTCCAAAATTGGAAGTGAGTAAGTATTTGGCCCAGGCGTTGTAATGTTTTTGACATCCTGACCTCACTCATGTACTAGTACGTACGAGATGCTAATATAAACGAGATATAAAATATCGCTAAGGCGGAGTTTGCCACGATCCGCGAAGAGGGTTCTCTGTCCTTTTACACCACTTTATAACCCTTTTTACCCTTGTCCTGCCTGCCAGTCAAATGAAAGGGGTAAATCTGCCCTACCCTGTCCTTCTCTGAATCTTCCATCCATGTTATGCGTAAATTCACTTTACAACCTAATATAATAGGAAAAACCCCAATTACAGCACCGCACCGCACCGTAATGTACGTACGGAAAAATCATGATTGAATTGAATTGGAAATTGCAACATAAAAATCTGCCTTGTCTTTGCATGACCATATCCTTTTTGATTTATGCACTCACATCAATGAACTTCTTCACACTTGTTACAATCACAGATCATTGGGACTATTGGACATACCAGGAATAAAAAGTAGAAAACGACCGGCCATTAGATTAACGGACAGACGAATTGCAGTGCATTGCATGAGCAGTAGTAATATTAGAGCCATGTGCTGCATTTGACCCTTTCTTTTCCATGGATAGAAATTGAAAACCCATAAATAATGTGAAAATGAGGAAATCCACCAAATACGTCCGTTCGTCCATGTCCGTGTGACTTCACGCCTATCAATAATTGAGTCGCATTGAATTTACTTCCCTTTTTCCTTTAACCCTTTCGAAAAACATTTTGGGATTTATTTTGATATCATAAAACCAAATGGAGTTGTAATGAGTGTGGTGCCGTGGTGCGGACGTGCTTGGCTTGGATTCGTCTGTTATAATTGGGGTAAGAAAAATTTGAAAAAAAGGAGGCGGGTGATCGAATTGATAATAATGGTAGCTTTTGCCTTTTTCTCTTGTTTACGCAGTTTGCTTTGCTTGCACGGCAAAGGGAAATACATAACTAACATTATTAGGAAGGAAAAGCTAGCTAAGCTAAGAGCTCCCCACGATGATGACAAAAATAATAATGCAATGAGAGAGTGGAATATGGAATGGACATTATGGCTACCGGATTCACGGGAATCAAAGAATATTCCATTAGGAGAAAATTCAACTATACAAAATTCATACTTCCTACTGTGAGCGAGGTTGGAAAAACTCGCATGTCATTCTTGCCCTCTCACAAAGCAAAAAGGAACGCGTATAGCCAATATTACTAACTAATATGGGGAAAAAGAAGAAGATGAATTTCACAAAAAGGGAAGGTAAGAAGAGAATAGTGTTCCGTGTCCGTCTTATGATACGGTGCGGTCTATTTAGTTATCTCACCTGAGTCAATTCTACTCAAATGTGTAAAAAGAAAAATATAATACCAGAGAATTTAACGAGGTTGGATGCATCAGCAAAATTTCTGAAAGCATTCTCAGCATGTACCAATTTACTTGGGGACGAGTATAATTGTAAGATCCCTTAGGATTTTCAAAATCAGTCATTGTCTGTCGTGCATTCCAATTTTTAATTTTTGATTTGAAAGGTTAACGCGTTTGCCTAATTTTTTAGCAAGATTCCAACAAATATGGTTCGTTTCTAGTATAAATTATTAAACCTATTCCCAACCCTTGCCTTTTTCAACACTGTAGCCCTAACTATGACAGAATAAACCCATAATAAATAGGTAAAAGCGTAGAAAATTGCAGGGAAGAAAAAAAATGTTGTTTTCCCCGTATTTCTTCTCCAGCGTCGCCGACTCGACCGACCAAGCAACCGACCATGTAAAATCCCATATATTATTTCTACCTTAATTCACTAGTCAGTCTCTTTTCCATTTGTACATGTTGTTTGCATTGGGTTATTAGTTTTCTGGTCGACAAAGCTGTGTTTTGCCTGCCTTTACCTACAAAACATGCAATATGTATGTATGTCCAGTCCAATTTTCCATTCCAAGATTGCATGCATGTTTCGGAATAAACGACAAATAATACACCACTTTACGGTCAGGAACGAGGAACGGTTGAAATGAAAAAGTCTGTGTGTTTTTCTCAATTGAATAAATAAATTCATGCATCATAGAAAGCTGTTTGGAGCACGCGATTCTGTTATAACCTCCAGTCTAGTCCAGTCCAGTCTGCATCAACCATGCCAATGCCATTTTTATTTCCCTTGAAAGAAGCTCACTACAACAATTTAATAATCCCGCCGAATATTTACTCTGGGAATAAATAAATAATAATAACAGGGAAAAAAACTGCAAAATTTACAAAAAGCTTAATCAATTCTCTTCCCCTGACGTATTTGTGGAAGGAAGTAGAAAAGATGATCTGGAGGCATGTCCTGTCTCCTGTGTAATAATAATGTAGTTGAATAAGAACCGGAAGAGTGGATGACGTTGGTTCATCCTGGAAGGAAAATACCTCCAAGCCTTTCTAATATTATTCGGAAATAGGGGAAAATTGTTTGTGTAATATAATAAAGTCTGAGATTGAATTGGAAAAGAGTTTTTTGGGGAAAAAACTTCCCGGGCATATGAGGACAGGATGGTTGGTTGTGTGTATGCTAGCACTTGAAGAGACTTCTCTCACCATTCTCACATAATATCCCAGCTAGCTCCCTCGTGCCTTAGCAAAAAAAAAAGAAGAGAAAAAAGTACAGGAAATATGGGCAAAAATCTTTCCGAGGCAACATCTGCAAGTGACGGGGTCCTTTTAGCCAAGCAAGTCAAGAAAAAATCCGAATCCGAGAATCCATGCATCGTTTCATTGGTCACCACAAATTTTCTTGTTGGACATGGACGGACTTTCCTACTTATATTCTAGATTTTTACTATAGTCACACACAGGCAGGCAGGAAGGATTTCCTGGCACAAAGGCCGTCTTGTCAATGCCTCACGTACACTTCACTTTTCCCAGACCGGATTCGGGTGATTTTTTACCCCAAAACACTTTATGGAAATAATGGAGTCAAATTGATTTTTTTTTCGGAGGGAAGTACATAAGTTTGGATTTTGATGGGGATTGAATGAGGTCTGTCCGTTCTGTTCACACCTATTTTCAATGCATGCACCGACAAGACTGGACGTGTGCCATGTGCAATTTTCATTTCATATTTTATTCCTTATTCCTATTTCCTAGTTTGGACATATATTATTCTTTAACTTGTGCCTTGTCACTACCGCACGTACGTACGTAGTCTTCCTAAGAAAAGGAAATCGATTCTCAGCTCTACCGAGGTATTTTTTACACATCACTGCACAGCACAGGGAAAGCAGGGTCCAGCAGTAGAAATGGACCACAGAGAAAATTCTCATTCAAACTTTTCCCGAAGGAACAACTTTTACTCGATAAAAATTTCACTTCGACTACTTTGGATAGAAATGCATGCGGGTATATGCCAAATAGGAATACGGGCATCAAAGAAACTCAAAATAAGTGTGTACACGTAGTCAGTCAGCCCACACAGGGATAGTTTCTATAGAATGAGTCCAGCCAGATCCCTTGGAAATAAAACCCGGGTTGAAGTCTAACACATTTCAATCTAACTTATCAATCAAAACATTCAGAGTGCTTTCAAGAGTCATCCGTCCGACCGTCAGGCGGGTAAAATAAAATAGAAGAAGATGGAGAGTGAGTAGTAGTGAAATGAAGTCAATCATCAAGGAATCTTGTTCATTCGTATTTTGAACCAAGGCTATTCATTTTTTCTTTTCGGTTTTGAAAATCATGGAAGGAAGTGGTTTTGAGAAGCTGAGAGCAGCAGATCTCCATGTTGTGTGAATAGGAAGGCAAGATTATTGATATGGCAGGCAGGCAGGAGTAGCTTTGCCTCACGTGCGCGCCTATCTGACGATGGGCAAAAAAAAACTAAACAAAAAAAACTCGCTCACTCTCTACTTAACTCTTTACTTAGCACAGGCCAGGCCCTCAGTTCAGTTCTTACTTACTCTTTTGATCGTTTTTTGTGACTAAACCCTTTTTGGGACCTTGGCCTAGGATAACCTACCTCACACAATGTGTAAAAGTAGATGAAGGGTTGACTGCCGTGCCTGACGGGCGACGGACGCTACGATCGGATCGTGTGCGACCCTTGCATCGGCATCGTACTCCCTTCAATTGCATCTCGTATCAATTTAATCGCTTAGGTCGTGCTCAGAATGTGTTACAGGAAATTTAATTTTAAATTTAAAAATTTCATCTGAGAACCTGATAGAATTAATTGAACGAATATATATATATATATATAAGAATTATATATATAAGAAAGGAAAAAAGTTTCTATTTTTATGAAATTTAATGAAAGTGGAAAGTGGACAAATTCTTCAGAATTCTACGCATTTATGGCCTAGCATATTTATAACCTAGCGTGCGACCACACAGCTTGTGGACTAACAGGAAATACTTCTAAGAAAAAGAAAGAATACAAATGCTGCTGCCTGGCGCATGGTCGACCGTTCTTTCATCTCTTATGTATGCAAAGACTTTCAAAGCCATAGATATGTAAATACCCAACCAGGAGAAAGACGAAAGATCGGGTTCAAAAGAACTTCGGATCGGATTGTGGTCGTTTTTTACCATA
>WJEZ01002018.1:0-14852 GCA_009869925.1 Thalassaphorura encarpata
GAAAAAGTAATTTCACGCTCACTGACCAGCGCACACTTAAGACGGGTCTCTGTGCCGCGCATAACATAAGCATATGGACACGACACGCACGCACAGGAGACGGATATGTAGTATATAGCGATCGTATATCTTTTAAATCCTTCTGCGTTTATACGCAAAGATAAAGAAAGTCTATATAGCGATATATACATACGCGTATACGCATAAATAATATGCTAGTGGCTACAGGAAATCCAAGTATAGCTACAAAACGTTAAAGTTTTTACGAAATTCAAATATTTCAAATTTTCCCATAATTTTGCGTATTCTTTGATAGATTTTCTAATCGGCAAAACCTTTTGAACTAATTTGAACGAACTATAAACCTCTTACTAGACAAGGCAAATGCAATTCACTTAAATTTTAAGAACCTTTCGCCGACGACAGTGCGTATGATATACTAAAACAGAAATAAACGCACCTTCCCTTCCCTGAGGCGCACTGGAGTTAATTAATACAATTAACATGATTGAAACACTCTCGATTGTCTGGTTGGAATAGCAATCAGAGTAAAAACTCTTGGGTATAAAATGAGGACATGAATTGAATGCTGATAATGAGAAAATCAGGCGGGCATGGGCACAAACTCTCAATTGTCTGGTTGGAATAGCAATCAGAGTAAAAACTCTTGGGTATAAAATGAGGACATGAATTGAATGCTGATAATGAGAAAATCAGGCGGGCATGGGCACACGCGGTGGCATTAGGAGAATTATTCAGCCACCAAGCATGCATACTAAACTCATCCCGCATACGCATCACACTTTTCCCGAATTTAAAAGAAAACTATGGAAAAGTGTAAGTGGAAAAGAAAAGAAAAGAATTCTTCCCTGCGTGCGTTCTTACCTGTGTAGAATACTTAATGAATTTTCATTTAAATCTTCTCGCAGGCAGTAGCCGTGGCTTACGCATTACGAACTACGCACTTCAAGCCATAGACAATTTTTCATCCTTGTTGCAATGCTCAGTTTAGCTTGGCTTTAGTATTAGCATTTACGTTATGCATGCATGGATGCATGCCCGCAGAAAATAAAATAACTAACCCGGGTAATTTCTTTGGGCGGAGAGCTGAGAAACAAAAAGAACGAACAAACGAACTTTCCCCCAAGTTCACTGCATGGGCATAGGCACTTGAGTAATTAAAACATTTAATTAACTAAATTGATTTCTCCCGCTTCCTTGTGGTTTGCAGGCAGCAAGCAGGCAGGTCGGGGGCTCTTGAAGATCGGAAGATAATTACATAGTGGAGTGGCCGAAATGATGGAGGCTTACCACGTCGGCGGCGGTGAAAATCCGCGAACTTATACTCCGAACCCTTTTCTTAGTAATTATGCCCATAGCGGCCATGGAAGTCCATGTCCAACTCCACCATTGCTACCCAAATATGCTGCAACTACAGCTGCCAATCATGTCAATTCCAATTCCAACTCTTTTGAAACACAAATCCCCGAATGGGGTGACAATAAGGATATGACGATGGCTATGACAGGGGGTCTGAGTCATATGGGGACACATGGGGTCATGTACATGCCACCGCCAATGCCAAGGAACAATGAACAAGATTACATGATCCATTACAATCATACATCACAACAAATTCAGAATAATGCCAGAAATCTTCCAAATTATAATTCCCTAAGTTATTGCAACAACAAAAATAGTAATTTGGCCATGGCGTCTGTTGCTACTGGAACGACGGCTGCAGGGGAAGGTCATCCAAATCAACCCCCAGGAGTACGTGGACCTTCCCCAGCTACGAGACAATTGATTGATAAATTCAACAGTGATAATCATCATGCTTCCACTGGGTGTTCACCACCAATCCCTAGTTCCTTACGTCGAGGAATTATTAAAAATGAAAATCATACAAATAATACGACCATAAATTCAGGGAACCCTCCAGCCAAACCTTTACCACCTTATGATTCCCCAGCACTACGAGGTCATTTGAGTGACCAAAGTGGAGTAGATGATGGGGGTGGGGGTCTAGGTCAAAGGCAAAGTGTGTGGTCTCTTACGACTTGGCTTCATGGGAGACTACCGCTACTAATTCTTCTCATACTCCTACTACTCTGTTTGTTCCTAGCCTTGTCAGGGGCATTGGTGTATTTCAAATGTAAGTAATTCTAAAAATAACACCAGAATTCAGAAAATCTTAAATGAAATATTTTCTTGAAATTCCAGTTCTCCCGCCCTCAGGAATCCGAAGAGCCCAAGAACCAGGTAAAAAAAAAGAAATTAATCAAACTTTGCTATTTGCTTTCTAATTTTAACTCTGGAGGCTAAATTGAATTTGAAAAATCTTGACATTCTACTCAAGTGCTTTGCTCTGCTTGCTAACTAAAGAAAGAGTTGGAAGGATAAGAAATTGTCTGAGATACTTTGTAGATAGGTAGGCAAACTTAATCAGGAAAAGTCAACAGCTCCACCGTAGCAAATGCGGAACGTTAATTTTGTTGACTTATTGCATATAGTCGATTTGTGGAGTATGATTTGCTCATAAAAAACTTTCAGCTTCAAAGTCGCAGCAGACAGCACGCTTCATTCTAGTATAAATGGAATAAGGCTGTAAAATTATCGATTCATGTAACCTGTGCATCTAAAATAATGTTGCTTGAAAAAAAAACAGAAAACTGGTTCATATTTCCAAAAAATTCGGGAGTGAAGTCACTTTGGAAATAATTTTGGAAGTAGCTTGAATCATTTTCAAGGGTTGAAAAACTCTTGAGTAGGAAATTCACAAGTATTATCATAAATCCTTGACTTGGCTTCCTCCTAATGCCAAACTCTGCTCTGGTCTGACTTTCCTTTTTAAGCAATTTTTGAACATGGCAGACTTATGCCATATTTGTGCTAAATTGGTGATTCGTGGAACATGACTCGTCCAATCATCACAAACAGGAAACATGAGCGGAAGTGAGTTTCTACTCATCCTGCTTTGTAAAGCTAAACTCTAAGTGAGTTTTTCCTCTCTGGAGCAAATCTAATTCGCAAAATATGGAAACTGTGGTGAACGTAGAAAGTACAGCTAGTCACATGTAGTGTAGTAGTGCAGGTTATTGGCTCTCAGTCTATACTAGACGCCAAGAGCAACTGGTATTTTATGTTTCACCCACGGTCAGATCCTGATTTCCTAATCCGGAAGCGACTGGACGACTGGTGAAGTGAAACTTTGCCCAAGTCATAACTTGCCAAAGAGTGTTTTTGAAACAACATTAATAACTCAACTCAGATGTCAAGTCTTGTCCTGGTTCTCATTGTTTTTCATCCATGCATCGAAAAATTCCATAATAGGTGCTTCTAAATTACTTTCCCCCTTATATTTGCATACTGCGTTGTTACATCGAATCTATATATCAGTATGTCTGTGTGTCGTTGTAAGACAGACAGTTGTGACAGAACTAAATGTCAAGTGTCCAAAATAATGACCTTTACGTGTGTCAAACGCGCACTTCAGTCCTCAGTCAGCTGTATCATCAAATTTGCGTGAGAATTCCATGTTGATTCACACGAAGTTTCAGATTCTGATATTACTAATGTATTCAAAACTAGATATTCTAATTTAATTGATTGAAAAAAGCTCAAGTGTTGTAAAATTCTACAAAAATTAGCACAATACTGATGAAATTGCCATAAAATATCCGCAACATGGAAGCAATCTTGAATTAATTCATGCCTGGAGCTTTCTCTTCGACAATAATAATAATTTCTCCGCCCGAATTGCAAAATAATGTTTTCATTCTTCTCGAATCACGTCTCATTCTTCCTCTGCTTCAGATATTTCTGCCACAGCCACTGCCAAGCAGTTCTAGAATGTCGCATTTAGTTTGAGTGTAACTACGGGAAAAGCCCTCTGGCTACTTTTCCCTCTCAAAATCATAAATCCTTTCCGAATAATCTCTCTTCCCATCTCTCCTGTCCTTTACTACAAGTCCTTCTATTCTGAGACAGGAAATTCTAGTCTGGCTGGGTGGCTTGGCTTGGCTAGAGGAGAAGAACCACTCATAAATTCCATCTACTGCATTCATTTTATAAGCAAAGCTTAGCTTAGCTAGCTGCTATTGCTACTGCTTCTTCTTTAAAATTATTCTTAACTCTAACTCACTTTATTCTTAAACCCCTTCCGGGGAGTTTTATCGAGTGGCTCGACGCCTGCATGCTGAGTTTTTTGTTTGAAAAGTTTTTATTCTCTCATTCACGTCTCATTCACTCCAATTTAAAAAGATGGACGAATGGTGGTTAATGTTTTACATTTAAAACTTCCCCGCCACCTTCAGAATCATTTTCACATTGCTGACATCTGTCCGATTATAACTAACCTACCTTTTTAAACCCTAAATCTTAAAATTTAAGATTTTTTTACCCTTCCCCGTGAATAGACGGACAAATGAGGACTTTCTCCGAATATGAATGAAGTTAAAAGGGAAGTTTGAAGAATTTAGGCGGGTGACGGAATCTTTTGAAATGAAAGCTGGCGGGTACGGAAGGCAAGGATGCATGAATTTTGTAAAGGCGAGTAGTGGTAGCGGTGTTAGCATTAGAAGTGCAAGTGCGGGAAATGCTAAGGCCGGAAGGGAAACATTAGCTCGTGATAGGATGGCCATCAGAGTGCATTACGAAGGAGAGATTACATGTTACGCGAATGGGATTATCATGAGAATAGATGAGCCTGAAAGGGGTCTTTGCGAAAATCTGTTCTGTTAGCCCTACGAACGGACCGTCGTCGTCCTGAAGAGAAAACACATTCATGGGATCCTCAGCTCTGGCTCAGTCTTGAGAAGTAGTAGATCCGACCAAACTCTTCTGAACATCGATTCTTACCAGACTTTCTTTTCTGCTTCGCTACACTACTTGAGACTCTGGAAGAGCAAACTGGTCGTCGTACTTGCTGGATGCGGGAAAACTACCACACCATCAATTTAACCCCAGCTGTTAGGGTCTTTCTTCTTAAATCACTTCAAATTAGTCTCGTGTCCTCANGGATGCGGGAAAACTACCACACCATCAATTTAACCCCAGCTGTTAGGGTCTTTCTTCTTAAATCACTTCAAATTAGTCTCGTGTCCTCAAATTTATAATACAGGTCGGTGCCGTGTAGCCGTCTACTTTAGGAAAAAATGTAAACTATACTGTAGTATCGGTGGTTGAAAATTTTGTCAATTTTCGTAAATTAAATGATAAATAAAAATATCCCATCAATTTTATATAGTAACCTGGCCCATTTAAAAAAATCCTAAGGACTTGGTATAAAGGTACAACAGCCTGCACTGATGATCAAGCTTGCCCGCATTTTTCCCAGTATAGTATAAAATAATTTGGCCAGTATTTAGAAACAAGAGAAAATCCTTGTTTACGCTCAAGAATCCCAATTATTTCCATGGATGTAAAATATTTGCTTAGCTGAAACTCAAAACTAAACTACTCAAAAAGTTGAGACAATACAAAGTCCAATCGTCTTCATAAAGAACTACTAGTAAGAAAATGTTCAAAATTTTGAATGTTAGAATAAGTAGCTATGCTATAATATTTGTAGCATAGCAATTGTGCTTGCTTCAAATGAACTAGGAGCAGTAGCATGCAGAGCAGTCATTGTCGACCCAAGTTCTGCAATTTAATTTCAAATTATTCCAGAGGTCTTACAGCCTGTCATTAGACTAATCGTCATTGTCAAACTCAGAGTAGAAGAAAAGGTTCAGACGAAGACGACAATTATACCAGTCATTGTCATAGTCAAACTTGCAGAGTACTAGTGTTGAGTCGAGTTTAATGAGGAATTTGTACTTTGCAATAGACAAAGCTCAAACTGCTTTCTCCATGGTATTTTACCTTAAAGATTTGCTTAAGAAAAAGGGGAAGAGGTAGAAGTACAACACAGTAAATGAAGGAGAGTAGACCTAAACTAATACTCATTATCTTTCTCCGGGTAACTCTTTCGCTGGTTCAGCATGGTCTACTTGGTCCAAACTCTTTAGCCTAGTCTGAATTACATACTGAAACTTGCATTTAGTAATATGTGAGCCTCCGTCTCATATATGTACGCAACAGTACTGAAAATTCCTTCTGCTTTCTCCGCCTTTGTCTACGTGTACGTCTCGAGGAACTCAAACAATTTGCTTCCTTCCTTCGTCTGGGCTGGTCCGTGGTTCGAGTTCGATGGACTTATTTGCTTAATTTTTGCCAAGCTTTTCCTCAACAATTCCCTTAGGCGGGCTCCTCGTTAACTTAACTGCTAAACTAAACATTCACCATTTCTAATCTCTAGCTCTGCACAGAACTAAGCAGCATAGCATATTATTTAGGGTTTTATGATACAATTGAATATGCAGTAAAATCCTTTGGTCAGGTTCTTTATATTAGACTACATAGGAGTAGTATTCATTAGACTTATCTAATAAATAGGATAAGTGTTATCTAAATAGTAGAAGGCGTCGGTCGCAATTCGCAAAATAAATAGGTCAGGTCAAGTCGACCCGCAAAATACCACATGATAATTGGAGTTTTATTACCCACATGGTAAGTACTTGTACCACTTGAAATAATTCCTTCGTGCCGTGCCGTGCCGTGCTGAGCCGAGCTCTTCCTGGATTAAAATTGAATGCTCCTATTAATTTTACTAAAAATATTAAATCGTTTCTACCCGTCCATCCACCCGTCGTTAACTTTTGTGGGTTTGATTAATGAACCCTCCTCCGCCTCCGACCCAACCCTTCTTCTGGTTTGGCTCGGCTCAATGCATATAGTATCCCACGCATGAAGAGTTTGCATGTTAAAAATAGTATAGTACGCTACCGCGTACACATCTCCAGATTAAAAAAAAACTGGATGGAAGAAATTCTTTCGTCCGCGTCCGTGGCTTTTCTCCTCACTTTTATTTTTTCTCTTCCTTTCCTTTCTTTCGCAGCCCAGCCCAATGAAAATCCTAGTAGCAGCAAAACTACTACTACTACTTTAGAAGTTTTTTTTGCGTGTTGAGTGAAGGAAGGAGTGAAAATGAAAAATACAAAATGATAAATGGTTCACAGAAGGGAAAATTATGAGTGTTGAAAGAACATTTTTTCCCTTAGCCCTTCTTAGTCGCAGTCTGAGCAAGCAAGAGCATGAGAGAAATAATAATTTCACGCCCAGTTATTCATTCCTTTTCTTCTTTTTTTCTCTTCCCATCCGATTTAATGCATATTTCATCTATTATCTTTTTCACCAAGGCAAAGCAATGCAAACTCAGCCCATCCCAAACATTATGAGCATTGCTTTTTTTAAGAGAAATAATAATTTCACGCCCAGTTATTCATTCCTTTTCTTCTTTTTTTCTCTTCCCATCCGATTTAATGCATATTTCATCTATTATCTTTTTCACCAAGGCAAAGCAATGCAAATGCAAACTCAGCCCATCTCAAACATTATGAGCATTGCTTTTTTTAATAGATTTCTTTTCAACTTCAAATAAGCAAAAGAAACGAATGAATGAATGAGTAGGACAAATGTGAATGTCTATATGCCAACGCCAACTTTCTTTTGCTTTCTCCTAAGCATAAAATTCCCTTCGTTAGATTCTTTGTATTCAAATTCTTGGTCGGATCTTTAGAAATCTATAATCCTTTTCTTTTCTTCCTTTGGCATGTCTTAATATTGAAAATTGGGGTTTTAAGTTGTCTACCTTTAAATTCTAATACTAGAAAACCAAATTTTCGCTTTGATTGACATCTTAGGTTGTAAAAATTAAGTAATATTCACTTTACATAATGAAATTATATATTTTCGAAATATAAGTGCGGACTGTGGGCCACCCATATGCCAGTGTAGCCTGCGTTTCCTATTTCCTCATAGCTGATAGAAACTTACGCATAAATAATTCGGTACCTCCGATTCCATTGCATTGCTCTGCAGTGTGTTGGAGTACGAGTAATTATTCAAAAAGGTCTGCCTACCTAAAAAAAACGGAAAAACAAAATTGGTCGGATCTTTAAAAATCTATAATACTTTTCTTTTCTACCTTTGGCATGTCTTAATGTAGAAAATTGGGGTTTTATGTTGCCTTTCATCTAAATTCTAATACCGAAAAACCAAAATTTCGCTTTAATTGACATCTTAGGCTGTAAAAATAAAGTGATATTCACTTTACATTATGAAATTATATATTTTCGAAATATAAGTGCGGACTGTGGGCCACATATATGTCAGTGTAGCCTGCGTTTCCTATTTCCTCATAGGAGATAGAAACTTACGCATAAATAATTCGGTACCTCCGATTCCATTGCATTGCTCTGCAGTGTGTTGGAGTACGAGTAATTATTCAAAAAGGTCTGCCTACCTAAAAAAAAACGGAAAAACAAACTTTGCATGCCAAGTGGACGCAACATGAATATTTTGAGAGGAAAAGCTGAACATATAATCCCAAATGTTCGAAAGCCAAGCCAAGCCAACGAGTCGGCTATCTGTGTCTGCCATCATTAATCCTTTTAAAGGTGAAAATGTTCTACCCATTATGCAATGCCCGGTCTAGCTGGGATAAAACATACAGGGGCATTATGAAAGAGAATTTAGATGAGCAGAGCTAGGCTATTTTGGCCAGGTTTAGATTATAACACTAATGCCGCCGCTGCCTTTGCCTCAAGCTCACTTATTTACACCTTGAGTGTGACAATCCCTGGAGAGCAATTAAGCGTCATTAAGGAGTGTTCTTGAGTGCTAATGAGAAGTAATAATGTGTCTTTCTTCTCTTCGTTATTAGTTTTCCCTTTTAGATGTCCTTCCTTCCATTACCTTCCTTTGTTTTGGGATGACAAGAGCAGAGCAGAGCATTGACTTTTCTTCTCATCTCATTGTCACTCCTTGACTTGAGTGCTCCTAATAATAATGTTATCTGACACAAGGCAAGACAAGGCTAGGCGTGGGCGTGAGTAAACCGGGGTAATTAGTGGCACGTTGTAAAACACACTGCTTACACGTGCCAAGTACAAATTAATTTCTGAGTTGACCTGACCTGACCTGACCTGAAAATATATGTATGTATTATGCTGTCATAAAATCTTAACATGGTTTTGCAATTCTTGTGCTTTCTCCTTGGAGAAAGCCACAAAATTAATAAGCCGGACTGCCTTCGTCTTTAAAATTTGGCAGTTTCAGTTTAACCTGCAATGTAATGCCATGTGATTCGATACGCTGCTATGCTATGCCGTGCTGCACTACTTTTACCTTTGAGTGTTTACCTCGATTCGATTCTGTTAGGGAATCTGTGTCTCTCAAGAAAAGAGGGAGCTGGAGTGTTCATAGTTTAGTTTCACCGGTCGTGTTTCGTATATTTCTTGTTTCTTCTATCTTGTTGTTTCATTTGCGTTTGTTTAGCCTGCCTTTGAGCCTGGGAGCTGACAGTCTGTCTCTTCCTTCTTTCTGCCCTCCTCGAAGGCATTGGCATTAGGGCACTGTGTTAATATTGAACATTTGTTAAACTAGCTGAATGCATTGTACTGTGAATCCCAAAGGACTACCAACCAACCAGCTTTCTCCTGTCTTTTTCAGCCTTGCCTTTCTCCGCAAAAGTATAAGTAAAAGCATGGGACGAACGTACTAACGTACATCTCATATGTGCTTGGTTTCTTTGACAGCCCATTTTCTTGTCTCCATTTCATTCTCTTGCCAATTTACATAGACACGGTAGTTGAACACACATTCTCCTAGTAGTACTACGTGCATACTACATGTAAGGCAGACAGGCATCCCATACTTTGAGATAATAATGGAGTAGGAGGCGGAAGAACATATGTAATGTACACTGCGTCGCATCCTACGCCTTGCCTTCCTTCCTTTGAGTCTTTGAGTGAGTCCCACATCTTCCCAATGAGATATGACAGTCTTGCAAATGTAAATGTAAACCGAGAGGCTAGGCGGACGGAACGGAAAACAAACTAATGCAATGGCAATGTCCTGAACACATAAATACATAAAAAATACGCACGGAGGTATCCAGAAGAGAAATGTAAATAATTTACTTTCAAAATTATTATTCTTATAACGTCAAGGTGCCTTTTTAATCATACTTAGATTACCTAACCAGCTCATAATGGTTGTAAGTTTAGGCAATAGGCGATCATGTGAGGAATATATAAATGGGTATATTTTAAGCTGGGCCATTTTACAATACAATGGCGAAATTCATTCTCTATTCGCTTTCTCTATTAGAACTTATTTGCCACATCAGTTCGCTGAACTGAAAATTAGTACCAACGCCAAGACTTGAAGCTACGATCTTGGTGAATTTAGTGTATATACGAGTAAGGGTTAAGACTAGCTCGGTAGTAGGTGCTAAACTCGCTTTTCATGTTGCGGTAAAGAGTGAGTGTGTGAACAGGCTTGCGGCACTTGGAGAGCTAATGGATCTCCGTGAACGTGCGGTTATGCATCACTGAGCTCAAAAAACCTTCTTCTCTCCTTCACTTTTACTATTTTTACCCGCTTGCCATTGCCACCTCAGCCTCGGCTCAACTAAACATATGTTTAGTTCACGATACTTAAACTTCCTCACATCAACATCCCAAATTCTAATGTGAATGGATGCGAAATGGAGGGAATTATACGTCAAGACGCAATGCAGTCAAAATTACAATAAATGTTTTTCCGCATGTCAGAGTTAAAATTTCCTAATACTTGGAAGGTTAAGTAAAAAAGTTCAGACCATTTCTGGAAAAACACGAGGTTCTGTTCAGTGTTCTGCCATTGCTTTTCTTGATTTCCCAGAATAAGTTTAAATTTAGATGCTTACAATGCAGAACGCTAAATTCATTAGATACGTACCGTGCATGCATTTGTTTTTTGATTTCTCATCAAGAAAAAAATTTGTTCTGAAGTCATACGTAGTTGTACTAAAATTCGTAGAAACCGCAGAAGACTTTGACTAGTTTAGCTTAAGCTTTCTCCGGTTTAGGGATTCCAACCATGGAATTTAAGAGTGAAATCAGAGTCCTGTGTTTTTTTTCTTTTTCTGAGAAGGAATTTGGAGGTTTAGAGATCCCATTTGTATGCAGGCCAAGGGAGTATTTGTCTTGATGGCATGGCAGGCAGACTGGGAACATTCCTCGTTCTGTTCTCCCTTTGTTTGCTCACCGCAGATTTGTTCACTCAACTTTGTAACCTCAACTCGGAGAAAATTGTCATGGCATGGCATGGGTACGGGTACGAGTACAAGATTCCAGAGCCAAAGTACCCGGGTCGCTAGATAGGCAAGGGTTGGATTCTTCCCCATAGAAATAAACGATTCCCCTCCTCAGATTTTTTAGTTTTCTTATTTCAACTTTTATTACCCTACATTTAAACTTTAGCCTATTTCAACAAGTAGTCGAGGATTTGCAAAATTGAATATTTTCCTTCATGAGCACCGTAACTGTGCAAATATCATTTGGCAAATGCCATAGACACGCAATGGCAATGCGTAATGCTCTGTAGGGAATTTGCGTAGCCTACTTTTCGCTGGCCTACGGCAAATAGGTTGTCGGCCCTAGCACTGGCACAGATAGAAAGCAAATTTTGCCTTTTAAATTAAATTACGTGTAAAACACTTTTCTCATTTTGAGGGAGGAAAGGACTTTTGGTAGAAAATATATTGGATTCCCAAATCTCACATAGATTTACAGTACAGTAGTAAGTTTAGTAGTCAAGGGATGGAGGGAGTCTTTCGTCCTATCCTCAAAATCAATTTTACACAGCTGGAGGGTTCAAAAATTGTAAAGGGAAATTCCATCCATCCTTCATGCCTCTATGGATCGTCCCAATAGTCAGTCAGTTGAACTCAAGGCATAGGCATTGGCATACATGAAAGGACGAGATCGAGATGAACACAGCTGGAGGGTTCAAAAATTGTAAAGGGAAATTCCATCCATCCTTCATGCCTCTATGGATAGTCCCAATAGTCAGTTGAACTCAAGGCATAGGCATTGGCATACATGAAAAGACGAGATCGAGATGAAAGAATTTATGTGCTAAGTCAACCCTTTCTCTTTGCTTTCCCTTCCGGGAGCTAATAATGCGAATGCCCTAAACTCTTCCACTTCTGATAAGTCTACACATGCTCATGTGTTTTGCAAGTTTAAATAAAAAATGGGTCGACATGCTATAATTTGATCGATCGAAATGCGAATGCCCTAAACTCTTCCACTTCTGATAAGTCTACACATGCTCATGTGTTTTGCAAGTTTAAATAAAAAATGGGTCGACATGCTATAATTTGATGGATCGATCGGATTAATATTGAAAGATAAAAGACAAAGGCTGATATTAATATTGACTGGTGAATTGCTTGAATCTGAGCCAATATTAAAATTTGTAGAAAGCAATGAGCCGATAATTTTAATTAATTCTTTGATCTTTGATCTTTTTCGTTTAATTTTTCAGACGAACCATGTGAAACAGCTTCCTGTCCCTTTGGAGCTAGATGTCGCGTAGAAAAATGGAAGAGCTGCCTGTCGTTGCCCTGAGGCATGTTCGTCGGATTGGGCTCCTGTTTGTGGGAATGATGATGTGACCTATGGGAACGAATGTCTCTTAAGGAAATTTGCCTGTCAACGGCAGAAAATTGTCCGCATCAAGCACACGGGGGCTTGTGGTGAGTTTTACATTCACAAATACATAATCATCAATTACAAAACAAAGCAGCCTATGCAAATACACACACACACAGGAATAGACGAGCAAGATGTGTAAATAATTAACCATTGTGGTAACCAATGTACGTAACTACCTACACACTATGCAAGTAGTCATGTACTTTTACAGGACTGTGCTGTCATGTCTATGCCCGGTAATTACACCTCAGATCCGATCCGGGTATTCTGACAGGTATTCATTGGGGCACAGCGGGGGTGGTAAGAAACAATATACATTTTTCAAAACTGTCTGGCATTCTCCCAATTAGAGGAGACGAGACGATGGAAAGAAAGAAGGACGGGTCGTTGGCTGGCAGGAAATGTCAATGTCAAAGGACGACAGTTTTTGAGTGCTAGAGCAGCGGGGGAGTCATGATTACACAGAGCGTCAGTGTCATGTCATCATGAACGAAAGCCCGAGTGAAAGCACACGCCTTTGCATTTATACGACACGTCAACACTTTTACTTTTAACGTACGACACTGCAGTATGTATTTAAAGTAGGCGGGCACACAATTTTTCTGGATATAGTTGAAATTAATTAACATAGATGGCGAAAAAGTCAATAGTATATTGGTATCATGAAATTTTATTGAATTCTCTTGGGCTTTGAGGGTAAATCAGTTGAGTGACGATGAATAAGATTCAAAATGGCAGAATAATCAAACTTGGTTTGAGTTGGGAAAAGAATGAAATGTCAGAAAATCATTAGTTTGTCTCATCTCATAAGTTGGATAAGGCAAAGGGAATGCACTCGATTCCAATAGAATCCAAGATCAAGGGATCAAAGTAAGCATCGTCGTGGAGTGGGGGCCAAGTGGCATCTTCTTCTTCTTCAACAAAAGAATTTATGGGAGAAAGTTTGCTTTCTCCTCTTCAAATGAACGCCAATGCCAATGCCAATGCTTAAGCTAAAGCTAAGGCTAAGGCTGAACTGTTCCTCCGATCTGCTCTCTCGCGTTCATAACTCATTTCTTCTTTCAGCCCTTGCTTGCGTTTTCCATAGCAAGGCAAAGACAATCTTCTGATTTTCCTTCTTCCTTTTGTAAAGTTTCCTCGTAAAAGTGATCGGGCAAATTAATTACTTTCCGCATACCTCCTCCTCTGTTATTGAATTCCAATACTCGTTTTCTCATATCGCTTGCAAGCCATTATCATCTCAATATGGAATTCTTTAATAATATAAAAACATGTTAAAATAATAAAACAACACACAAAGACGCGATGATGGGCCAAGCAAATACCAAGTTATGAGTCAACACATGAAAATAAGAAGAAAAGACGAGGGAAACAAGAAAATGCGAAGCGCGGCTCGTCCATTAAGAAGAACATGGAAGAAACAAGTTTCTTGGGAAATATACGAGGAAATGTTTATGACAGTTTTGCTCGAAAAACCAGGATTTCTGTTTCAAACTACCGCTTTTCCCTATTGCTCCTTTTCTTTGAAACTCCCATCTCTCAAATTGAGATTGCGGTAAAGAACTCTCATGCCACTTGCCAAAACTAGCTGCCTGCCTGCCTAAAAAGTAAAGCAAAAGCAGCAGATAAAGGCAAGGCTGGGAATGGAAGGATATGATGATATGAGATTTGTGAGTTGTTGGATTCGATTGAGCGTGAATGCAAAAAAGAAACCTCAGAATTTCTTCATTCAACTTGAAACACACTTTGTGGATAAACTAATGTTGTACGTATTTGTGTTTTGAGCCGCCTGCCTGCATGTGAGATTCCCATTACTCACTTCAGAAAATGGCAAATTGTAAGAAAAAGCAAAGCGCAGTTAGATTTTCACACATGTTGTAAATCTAACCAAAAGAACCAAAGTAAATTTGATGGGAGCCAAACCACTTTGCACGCTTACGCTTCCTTTCCTTTTACAATATTTTCACCCGAAACAAAAATGTGTGTTGAGTGAGCTACTTTTCCCTTGGCTGACTGGATTTGGTTGGTTAGTAGGTAACAGATGGACGGGTGAAGAAGTTTTAGGCCAATGGCCGAAACAGCCGTTGCCGATGCTGGTGCACTTGGCATGGCTTGGCCTAGCAGGAGAAAATTGCCAACAACTTTGAAACGCTGTGCTGCTCATTTCATTTCAACAACTTTGAAATGCGGGATGTGATGGAAAATTGTGTAAATATTCCGCCCCAATGAATTCATTTCAGCTCCTGTCACTTTTACTCAACG
>WJEZ01002019.1:0-14848 GCA_009869925.1 Thalassaphorura encarpata
GGTGGTTGTGGCTGTGGAGGAGGGGGATTAGCTCCAATCGTCACAATATTTCCTGTCGTCGTCGACGACGACCTATGATGTGAAGCCAAATCAATTGGGAGAGAATGGGAATGATGTCCATGTGGGCCATGAGGATCTGCAGCCATGACTAAACATGGTCCAGCATCACCAGATTTATCTCCACCACCCGAACCTTGGATTTTACCCCCTGTCGTGGACATTACAAAGGTCACAATCACTTGTTGGTTAATTAATTAAAAAATGGAAGTGGGTGGGTAGTGTGTGTGTGTGTAGTTTACATTTTGACAAAATTAGCGTGTCCGTTTTTCCTCCCCGTGTTATTTTTCATAAGTGCAGCTGAGTCTCCCGCTCCAATATCGATTTGAAGAGTCCAGGAGCAGAGCAGCCGTGACTCCAGGGGGCGGGTCTTTACAACTAATATTTACTATCCGTCCGATCCGTCCGTCTAACCCTATGCTGCTTTGCTTATGCTGCTAGCTTGGGCCTATATCTCAAAAGTACCTAAAACCCGTTCTCTCTGCTTATGCTTATGCTTCTTTTCAACACGACGGAACGAACGGAAGACGGACCAAGTCTTCAAGTCTACTACACTACTCACCAAATCGGCACGGCAAATATGAACAAAAATCACCAACACTTGTATTGTAAACCGAACCGTCAAAAAAAATGGATTTCACACTTAAAATCACAAAACAATGGGCAGTGCAGGCTGTGTGGTCAAAAATTCGGATTAAGAGGAATGTAAATCCTGGGAGATGTGAATGTCTTGACTTTGCTTTCGCCTTTGCTTTTTTTCACTGTCACCTTCCTGGGTTAAAAACTTGAGAGACTACTTGAACTTGACCCGTTACGTGGTTGGGAGGTCAAAGGGTTAAAAACTTTGCATTGGATGGAAGCCTGAACCTGCCTGAGGGCCTGAAGCATTTCCCCAGCTACCTTAGTAATTTTTCTCCTTTGGAGTATGACTCCTTTGGATCAGGGGCTGGATTATTCAATAATTTTCTTTTAGCTTTCCCTTTTCGAATCATTTTTGATGAGATTTTGATGAAGTTCCAGCGATTCAGCTGGACAGAACAAGAATTGGATTGGATTTCTTGGCCGGAACTCCAAATCCAACTATAGTTTAGTTTTCCTTCCTTCCCACTTGAATTTTTAGAGCTTTGGACTCAAATCTTTGTAAAGTATTGAGTTAGATACACGGATTGAGTGCAGAATGAGTTGAAATCTGTTTAGACTCTGGGATTCTGTCACCCGGACTTGGCTTGAGTTGAGTCTATTTCTTGGCTTGGCCAAATTTCCCTTTTAGAATTTCTATTATGAACTGTGTAATTTTGTGATGAATGATGGAAACGTATTAAATCCTTTGTACAATTAAGATTTTTGCCCGTAAGGAAATTGAACGGGGTCCTTGATGCCTTTTCCCTTTGCTTCTGTGTATACTCGTTCGGAAGGAATGGGATTGGGCTCCAAAAACTTTTGAGTTGGTTCTTCATTTCATTCGAATTGGGACTCTTTACATTATACGCAGTCGTCGTGTAGCCGCCGCTCTTGCTTTGCTTTGCTTTGCTCTCCTCTGTACCTCTCAGCAGGTATAAAGAATTTTTGCAGGCATTTATTGTTCAGCTCACTATAGCAAATGAAAATGCTAGCTGCTAGGAAGATCAGATGAGAGGAACTTTCCCTACTACTACTTGTTAAGCTTGGACCAAAAACTAACGCGAGTTGCGAGTAAAGTGAGAACGGACGGATCCCCAACGACGGATTGGTTCTTCGTCCCAAGTTTCAACCCATCCAACACCCCTTGACCCCACACATACACATTCTACTACTACTACGATATGGCAAAAAAAACTCGTATAGCGTAGGGTTATAACCATCGGTGCTGCATTGGTTGGCCAGGCCTGTCCTCGGCTCGGCGGTGGAATTCAGCTCAGACACACTCTCACTTTCCACCCATTGTTCAACGTGTGAGGATTTAGATTTGGATTTGGGATTTACAATACAGCTCTAGCTACAGCTACAGCTTATAATGAAAATGATAAAGATAACGAATTGGATTGACCAACCAACACATGTATGTACGCAATGCAAATGCATGGGAGGAAGGACTTCCTTCACTAACTATCACAGAATTACACATTTTTGTCAGTTTCCTTGACTTGGCTTAGCTTGGCGGTGGATTCGTAGCGTAGTCGTACATTGGGGAACCCCTCAGAGCACACAGCTGATGGCTCGATTTGGCGTTTGTCTAACTCTGAGATCAGACGAAACGAATGACGTGTGCAAGTGCATTGCACCAGACCACGATGCAAATCATTATTTTTCCAGGATTTGTTTATTTAGATTCAATATTTTAATTTTATACCTTGTCGATTTGGATAAGTATACAGAATTAGACAAATTAAATGAATGTTATGTAGAAGAAGCAAACGCTAAACCGGCGAAGGAATTGGGGAAATCATTAAAGATATTCACATACATACTACACTAAATAGCAATAGGAAGAATTTGATTTGTACAATGTAAACGTAAACAGAAATTAATCTTAATCATTCCTAATCTCTGCATGCATGTGCGAGAGTAAAGAAAAATAAGAGTTTAGGTCAGGGGTCAAGTGTACACGGAAGGCGTTTAAAAATCCTAGACATGGTATATAACTTACAATTTACAAAGCCATATTTCCTTCTTGGCAAAAACTAGATACGAACTGTAAAGTATAAAACAAATAATTTTAATACTGAGAGACGCATGTCAATGTCGACTGTAGTTAGTTTTATTAAGGTAAAATGAAATTGATATTCACTAGTCTTTAGTTCTCAAGTTCAAATTGGTATATCATAGCTGGAAATGTGAATGACTGTAGAGTTTTGGATGCTTTCTCCAATGGGCAATGTGAATTTACAATTTTACATGTATCTTGGTCATAATTAAAAAAACAAGAGATTACTTTCGATACGTTTAGTCCATATTAAAAGCTCATTGCCGATACAGCCATATTGAATTTATTCAGTTACGTTCGTTTTAATAGTTCTAAAGTTATTGTTGCTCCGAGTTGTGACAGACACATCATTGGACTGGACTACTAGTGCTGTGAATAATCTTGATGCTTTCACTCGGCTCTGTATTTAGTTGAGACTGTCACCCAAACTGGATAAAGAAAGTCTATTTCAGGTAGAAAATATTTATATGAAAGTGGCCTAATCATTACTCATGTACAGGAATTTAATTTTTTCTGATTTTGTGTAATTTGGTTTAAGCATTTCATATTTTCAATCGTACCACAAATTGGCCCAATTAATTTTAATCTAATTTGGAAAACAATTGTTTTTGAAAAAATTAAAGAATGTAGGAAAATAGAATGTGCCTATAAATTCGCCATGTATTGCTTTTAACTTTTTGTGCCTTTGAATTTGAATGGAAAGGATGCTTATCGTCTTAATCACACCAGTGAAAGCAAACAAAAAATATGAGGTCAGACAAAATTCACTATTATTTATTGCCAATCGTCTTGCCCAAGCTCAAGTAAATTCCCGGTTCTTAGACACGATGTTGGAGCTGACTAATGCAAATGTTGAACGGTCAGCGCAGGGGGTGTGATCGCGCGTGGTAGGATAGGAAATTGTAATTTAGAATTCTGATGACACAATCATCAACTGAGCGTCAATTGAACACAAAAGGTATCCAACGATTTGGAGCGATCGGTGGGTGGGTGAGGATATTTTTATTATTTAGACCATTTGGCTTTCTCCGAAATACCTCAGTCCTGCTTTCACCAGCTGGACGAGCTGACAGACAACTAAACAAACTCCTCGGCCGTCAGCCCGTCCGTACCACAATAACATGCAATTCACTACACAATTACTTATTCACGCACTGTGGTTCCATTGAGTCCAATTTAGCATAGTCATATTTTTATTTTCTGGACAAGAATGCAGGAAAACACTTGTGCTTGGAAATGTCTAATAAAATACTCAGGAAATAATAATTACTCTGTGATTAACTAATAAAAATCAACCATACATGCAATTCATTACACACTTACTTATTCACGCACTGTGGTTCCATTGAGTCCAATTTAGCATAGTCATATTTTTATTTTTTGGACAAGAATGCAGGAAAACACTTGTGCTTGGAAATGTCTAATAAAATACTCAGGAAATAATAATTACTCTGTGATTAACTAATAAAAATCAACCAATATTTTGTACCTGATAAAATCGTGAGTGAAAATACTCTAATATAAAAAGAAATCATTGATTTTAATCAAAAATATACTCATAATTACATTTTTTCGTGATACCACAAAATCTCATCGTTCTGACACTTTAATCTTTTTTGGCCTTTCGAAGACAATGGTGAATTTCTGACAGGCTAATGGGTAAGAAAGCAGAGAAGACAGCTAGCTAGTCTATCCAAGGAATCAAATTGAGGGCAATAATAATAATAAATCGGTCAATGTCCGCACGCACTAACCTATTAAAAACTTCATGGACGGAACGGGAAGTCCCATTGAATTCCTTTCGCAAAAGAATCAAAGAAATAAAGCTAGAACCTATGGACTGCTGTGAAATGGGCTGGCTATCACCAGTAGAAAAATGACAGGTGTTAGAATTCGGACATTCTCACGCAAATCCTACAAATCTGGCAAAAGCAAAAGTGAATTATGGGATTTAGTAATCTAAGCCTTCAGGAAGTAACCGTAGGATTCGGATTGGGATCGCCCATTGAATTCTTTAGCTGACAAGAAAATATTAGTTTTACCACGCCACGGCCCAGTTCAGTTGATCCTAGATTCTCGATTCACCCAGAGTCGAGTGACCACTACTAGTCCTATCTTTCCCCACAACAACCAAAAATTTCAATTTCCTAGCCAAAAATTTTTTCAGGGTGTAAACAACATTAACTGCCCAGATTCCTCGAAATTGTACAAACTTGTTTCAACTAAATTAATTCAAGGAGGCCGTGATGAGGATCATCGATCACTCCTGTTTTAATTTTCCAAATTAACTCAAAATTCTAAATTTTTTGTGAAGTGATAACAAGCACTATAGTATTGGGTTCGATTTTCAAAGTATTTTTCAAAAATTAATTTCTCATTCCCCATCCCTGTCCAATTTTTGATGGATCGGAAAACAGCACTGGGAGTCTCAGCTGGTCCTGGAGGAAACAAGACCAAGAATTACGGCGTCGTCGTGAGCAGCAGCAATGGACGCTCACGTTCGCCCAGTAAATCTGTAGTGAGACCAAAATCTCCGACCAATTCCAATGCCAACGCAAATGCAAATGCCAACAACAATACTCCACTCGTTCGAAAACCAAGCAATGGCGGCCAAGACAAGCCTGGGAATACAAATAATTCCACAGGGGTTGGTGCTAGTCCTGGTTCCACTACGATGAATAGTATTTTCAGAACTGCAGCGATAAATAGCGTCGCCGTTTCTCGTCCCTTGCCTCGAGTCAACGTTCCACCTCCGCTCCCAACCTTTGCAGCCAAATCCACGATGGGAATTCAAAGTAAAAGTCAAAACTTCAGCCAATTTTCGGGCTTCTGTTGAGAAGGCCGTGCGGGTAAGTTGCATTTTAATTGATTAAAAATTTTAAATATGAAATTCTGACCCTAAAATAAATTATTGCTAGGATCACAAAATCTTTACGATCGTTGGGGCTTATCCAGCCATTCGAAACGCTTTGAAAAAACGTGGATGGGTTGAGAAGAATTTTAACAGCTATTTGGCCTTGAAGACTCTCATGAATCAGGGGAAAGGTACGTCAAAAAGCAAAAAATAGCAATAGCAATGACAGGCCTTGGGTTCTAGGAAAAATTTGTCCAGAAATAAAATTAGGAAAATTAGCCACCCGTCCCGCTAATAAACTTATCATTCCCATTTTCATTCTTGGTTGGACAGCTGAGAGACCCACTTTGATTAGAAAACTTAGCAGGGTGCCCGAAATCGTGGAAAAATCGAAGGAAGGATGGGTCGAGCTTTGTATACGATACGATAAAATAAATTTATGGAAATTTGTATTGTCAATGCCAGTGGCAGACGTACGTGAAAAATCCGGGGCGGGGGCGGTTGTGGCAAAAATACATTTGTATTAAGATAAGACTAGACAGACCAAAGACCCTGACTCCATTTCCTGATTGAAGCATCAACTTTCCCATTTCATCCCAATCCAAAGTATAATCAAATCGATTTGATAATAGTGAGTGAAAGAATCTTTGACTTGGACGGACACGGAAGTTGATTTAGAAATAGGATTTAGATGTAGAGCTATGCATCGTGCATGTGGTCCTAAAGGAGAAAATAAATGCTGGTTTCGTTGTAGCAGTAGTAGTTTATCCAAAGTCAGGAGAAAAAAACTATTGTGAAAATGGGGTCAACATGCAAAAACTAAACCAGTTCTAGTTCAGTGACTGGCACTGGGGCACTGTGGGTTTTCCCCGAATCTAGCACATCAATACCCATTATCCATTACCATTACCCACTGTACTCTGTTCATTTGTTCACTAGGCTTTACCTCTAACCAATTTTCCTTCCGTCAGTTTACATTTGATGTGAATGTGATCATGTCATGTCATGTCATGACTTTGACTTGGCTTGGCTTGAATTGGCTTGGCTATGATCTTGTCATTTCCCTTCTTTCACCATTAATCTTTTCCTGTGGCCGATCCTTCCTTTCTATTGCATAACTCAACACGCGACCATAGACTTTCACCTGGCTCTGACACAATTTCGTTTTATCTAATTAACACCTTTGGTAATTCTTTTAATTAGTTGACTCAGACTCATCACCAGCCCTACGATCATCAGAAGATGAATCTGATCAAGCTTGGCTTCTTCGTGTTCTCAAGGATTATCCTCCAGATTTTATTTGGGTCATTCGTCAGTGATAACATTGAATGGAGATTGTTGCACAAGGATCAAATCATTAATCGCTTCCCGAAGGCTTTCTTCACAACCAAAGTATAAAAAATGGGACAAGAAAACCAAGCTTGATTTTTATTTAATGCATTATTTTGCCCAGGTGGGAATCGTTGCTTGTCTCCAAAACATTCATTGGTACAGTGAGCCAGGTGTAGCTGAGATTTTATTCCCACGTTGCTATCGTCTTTGTTTGGATGAAGAGCGTTTAGCTTTCATATGAGGATTTTCGTCTCACTGCATGTTTTAGCCTTCTCAAACTCTTCGTCGAAACTTACGAGAGGGATGGTGAAACTGCATTTGTGGATTTGAATAGTCGAATGTCAAATTTGCATTTAGAATTTGCAATTCGCCAAGTGAATAATTACATTCGAATCCGACGTCATGAAGACATTGATTGGATGGGCCCTAGTGCCCTTAATTCAACTCATTGGGATGCATTTTTGAATGCATATTACGACGTGGCCCAAGGGAAAGGAAGATTTCATTTCAGGGATCATTTGGCTCAACTTCGGGTAAGAATAACTTAATTTTCTTATTAGCAAGGACAAAAATAACATTGTATTTTTCTAGAACAAAGTTGAACAAGTTCGAAGGATTAATCAGCGTGCTGCCGTGTATTGGCCACAATATAACATTGATGGAAATAACAGCCTTTGGATTTGTAAGCCTGGGGCCCGATCTCGTGGCAAAGGAATCGTGATCATGAGTCAATTGGATAAAATCATGGAATTGTTAAGTGGGAATGGATACAGGGAATCTAATTGGGTTGCTCAGAAATACATTGAACGCCCATTGTTGGTTTACAAAACAAAATTTGACATTCGTCAATGGTTCATTATTTCACACTGGGCTCCGTTGACCGTTTGGTTTTACAAGTACGTCAGATCTTAACAAAAATTTGGAACATATGCGATGGGAGTTAAAAAAATTTATCCATACAGGGAAAGCTACATTCGTTTTTGCACGAAACCTTTCAACTTGGCCGATTTCCATGAAAGCGTTCATCTTTGCAATAATGCAGTGCAGTGCAAATATGCAAATTCCGAGCTGAGAGACTCAGCCTTGCCCGATGAGAACATGTGGGACTGCTATACTTTCCAGGCATATTTGAAGTAAAAATAAATTAATTCACAAAAGTTAACATACAAGTTTGCAGCAGCACTATTATAATTTTTATTATTCCTTTAGCACAATTGGAAAAATGGAGGCTTGGGACAAGATTGTTTATCCAGGAATGAAACATGCCATCATTGGAGTTTTGCTCGCGTCTCAAGAGAGTTCTGATAATCGTAGAAACTGTTTTGAACTTTATGGTGCTGATTTTATGATGTCTGAGGACTTGAAACCTTGGCTGATTGAAATCAATTCTTGCCCTTGTATGGCATCCACTACGAGTGTTACGGCTAGGCTGTGTGCATCTTGCCTTGAGGATACTATCAAAGGTTAACCACAAATTTCTTGTATTTAATTAAATATTTATTTTAAGATGTCAATTTCCCTAAATAGTCGTCCTTGATCGCCGGGATGACAAGAATGCTGACACGGGTCGCTTTGAAATGGTTTACAAACAGAACATGGCTGGACTCACTACAAACTTTTATGCTGCACAAGATCTATGCTTGACTGGGAAGAAAATGAGCCGAGACATTGATTGGCCTGGGTAATTATAGAAACGTAGTAGTAAAAATATTATGAGCACTGCTAATGATAAAATTGGACTTAGGATCATGACAAAGTACAATAATAGCCGTGGCAGTGGGAGTGGAAATTCTCAACTAGGACAACTGAGCACTACTCGCTCCCCAAATCCATCATTGTACTACGACGGAATGACATTTGTTGATTTGGTTGAGAGACTCCGTCTTCGAGAAGAAGAAAATCAAAACCAGGTGCAAAGAATTGTAGAAACGAGTGGTCCAGAGCCAGGGTCATCCTTAGAAAGTGCACTTCAGCGATATCGCATGGGACAACAGGGGCAACAACCTCAATCACAACAGAATACTAGTACATCTTCTTCCAATGCCAATGCCAATACTAAACGCACTTCTCCAACTCCAGACAATACAAATGCAAACGATGGCAAAGGAAACCCAAATCCAGGGTTGGCTTCCAGTGGAATTCTCAAAATAAAGAAGCTTCAAATTCCTCCAGATCCAGTCATTCTGTACAATGGAATCCCAGCCGTTAATCAGACCAACAATGCCAATGTAAAGCCTGCACCAATCACTTATGAAATGTTTCCATTGTACAATCAAATCACCAACAAGCCACAAAATTTCGTGACCTTCGGTAATCGTGCAGCTCAGAATAAGTCTGTGTATGCCAATGGATTTAATCCCACGGTTCTAAATCCAAGTGCAAAACAACCTTTGGCTTATAATTATCCCACTGTTCCACTTTCTCTTCTCTCTGGACATCCAACGCCGGTTGCAGCCACAATGGCAGATTTGTTTAGACTCAGCCAAAATTCAGCAAATCGGGCGAATGCAGCTTATTATCAACCAAACATGAACTACAGCAATTTGATTGGGAGTAACAGTGCCAATGCCCATGGACAAGAGAAGGGAAAACAAGTTCCTATGATGGTCATTAATCCAATCAAGACCCCAGGTCCAAGATCTGCTGCTAAGCCAGGTCAATCTGTACAACCCATTTCTGGATCTGCTTCTGCCGGCGGTAACACCCAAAAGTATGGTAAGATTTGGAGGCACTACAAAATTAGTACTAGTAGCAGCGCTAACGCTCTAAATCCTAATTTGTCTAGTAGAACAAAATCTCGTAAATGTAAAACAGGATTACAGAGGAAGACTTCAAAAGTTGTTGACCTCTAATGATAATCCTGTTAAGGCATTTTTTCTGCCTTCTAAAATTTAAGTTTACTTATTGTAGTTCCCCTTCAAACACTTCGTCCACAGCAAGGACAAACTCAGCAAGGAGTTCAAAACCCTCAATTCAAAGGAGGTCCATCTCAGAAACCTGCCAAAGGAAACGAACAAACACCTCGTCGATCTTAATTCAACGCAAACCATCTCGACCACTATACTTCCCATTTCGAAATGAATACAAATCAAAACCTTTCATAAATATTACTCCTCAATCCTCAACCACAGTCACAAAATTAACCACACCTAACATCATCATGAGCAGTTCAAATTTAAAACGAGTTTCAAAATTAATAGGTACAACTGAAACAAACTTTGATTTCACTCGAGCCGCAGCAGCCAAAGAATCCATAGTCTTAACTTTCTCAAATTATAGTCAAGCTTATATGATTTATCCTCGTGCGCCCGTTCATCCTGATCTAACTTTTGAAATTGAAGAAACTGACACAGACACTGAAAATGAAAATGAGTACAATGAAGAAATTGAAGAAAACGTAAATGATTTTGAAACTACTGATCAAGGCGAAACCGGAAATACTGAATATGAAAATGAAACTGATTACAATGAAGAAATTGAAGAAAACCTAAATGATTTTGAAACTGCTGATCAAGACGAAACCGGAAATACTGAAGATGAAAATGAAAATGATTACAACGAAGAAATTGAAGAAAAACTAAATGATTTTGAAACTGCTGATCAAGACGAAATCGACGAAAATACTGAAGGTGAAAATGAAGAAATTATCCCTATCGCATCCCCTTATGATCTACCACAAACCTCAGATCCTGAATTCCCTCCGACTTTCATGGAAAATTAAACTAAATTATACATACTTAAAATTCAACCAAACCCTACCATGAATAATCAGGATTCAAAATTTCAGAATGTAAATTGAGCTGCTCTTATTAAAATCCAAAAAAATTAGCTACCCTCGCTTTTGAGTGAATGTGATTGAGTTACGGAAATGAAATCTAGAGTATTTATTGCACATAAGGTACATAAAAGTTTATTTTTTGGCAAATTCTATTTTAGATTAGAGCTTAGAGATACATTAATTGACTATTTTTTGTGTATTTATTAGTGGATAGTCAGTACGGTGATACGCAAACTAAGTAACTGCCATAAGTTGTCTTTCATGTTCTAGGGTAATATTAAGTAATTCTTTATCGCTTTTAAGATTAATCAGTTAATTCGGTTTGAAATAAATTAATTCTGTTCATTTACTTGTGAAATGTGTTCGTGGAAAATTTTTATGTACTAGAGTGGGCAAATAGCCACAAAAGAATCATATAATCCAACGTAATAAACTCAAAATATCTAAAGGTTTCGTGTATGGGTACATGGGTTGAAATTTCTATTTCTAACAGGTAACTTTTAACTTTTATGTTTGAACTCGCTCGCTCGCTAATCGAAAGAAACGTTAGCCAAGAACTGATATGAAAATTTGACTCACTAATAATATATTTATTCATATAATCGTCAGAATACTTGCGCCTCAAAAGTTTACATTTACATAATAAAGTTCTTCACCCCGTCTAATGTGTAAATCATATTCATCATAATATATTATCACTCACAAAATCAGACGATCCACGAAATTTGTTGATTCGTTGAAATTCAACTAGGGAAATCCATCGTGCACCATATAAAAAAACGAGGAAACTTTCAATGTCCAAATTTTTACGAAATATGAGACAAAGCTCGAGTCCTCCAGAGTGAGTGACGAGGGTAGGGATATTAAGCACAAACACTTTTAGTCGCTCGGAACTTTCAATGCGAAGGAAAGTCGAGGTCTTGAGTTGTTTTTCCCAAGGATTTTCTTTTGTTCCTCCTTGATCCGACGCTCCTGCTCCTTCTTTAAGATTTGACGTTTCTCATCAAGCTTCCTCTCCTCCTCAATCCTGGCCAATCGCTCCTCGGCCTATAAATTTGAGTCAGACAAAAATTAGTAAATATCTCAATATGGTCTTACATACGCGTAAAAATAAACCGAATAAAATCGTTGTTACGAGGGCTTATGTCCATGATTAATTCGAGAAATTGAGTTAGCAGCTTCTGAATGTCTTCCTGGGTTCTAGTAAAGGTCTTGATCAAAAAGTTAGGTCTTATGTTAGTACTACTGACTTGCTGAGGTGCTCAACAAATTCATTCTTGAATTTCTCCAAGTATGAGAAGATAAAACATGGGATATATGATGAAATCAATCAATTGTATCTTGTACTATATAATTTTTTTTAAACCTGAACCAGCCTTTCATAAAAGTTTCCCTATTTTATATTCTCAAACATGAGAAACCCAAACTAAAAGGAAGGCACGTATTAATTACCCAACACAATTTACGCGCATGGCTCTGTTCAGTAAATAAACCACAATTAACTATGGAAAAATTTCAGGTCTTATGTCTTTAAGACATCAAGATAAAATTAGGCAAACTAAAATGAACGAACTGACAGAAACATTACCACTTCATCACTCATTTGATTTGATTTTTATCTGAAACTCTTTCAACTGTTCTAGATGATTTTCAAATTGAATGAAAGAAAGTTAATTGGAATTATCCTATTATTACAAAAAGTTAAACCTACCGCTTTGCGCTGAGCCTCTTCCAACTTTTTATTATTTTCAGCCATAATACGTTCCAGCTCCTCACGAGCGTGACGTTCTTCGTCCTGAAAAAAGGGAAGACATTGTATTAATAATCATGATCAAAACAATTCAATAGCCGTAAATCTAGTAAGCACTGAATCTTGACCTCAACACACAATTAATTAACATAGTCTTGTCTTAAGAAATTGGTTTTTTGGGAACCATGTGATTAACTAATATGGTCAAAAAAAGGTAAGGGCAAGGAGGATGGATTCAGCTTTATGAGAAATAAAATGGGTGAGGGGGACATGGACATTTAATTCGGCGACGAGGTGATTGGATTTCCATTCTTCCAGCTAAAACTCCAGGCGGGCAACTTGTTGTATTCTTCGTCGACTAAAATCAGAAATGACTTTTGTAATATATTGAAATGGAAAGTTAAAAACTACCTGTGTATGCTTCAGACCAGCTCACAAATCTGAGTTCAGTTCAGACGATTTTTCTTCTCAATGCTGTCTCTTTGTCGAACATGTCTCAACTCCCCCAACAAATCAAAAAAGACTTACACCGCAACACACCGCGACAATGACAACACCTCATCATTATTTCTACTTTGGGAAAACTCTGCCTTCTCGCCTAGTCTCTTCAAAGCTTGTTATATATCAGGCTCGAACCAATTCGGAAAATTACCCTATCCTTTCCAACGTATTCTTACATATTATTCCTAGCTGCTAAAATGAACTTAATCAAATAAAATTGAAATGTTCGAGAAAATAATGAACAACCATAATAACGAACTTGAGATTTCCAAAGATTAAATTGCTTTGCTTTCAATATATTTCAGAAAATTCTGCAGCAATGGTAAAAATAACACAAAACTTCGTTTCTTCAATTTCTGAAACGAACTCAGTTCTGAGCGAACTGGACCTCCTCGTAAAATCAACTCCAAAATTCGACTAGCTGCGCATTTACCCAGCTATGTGTAAGGACACTGAACTGAGCTTGAACCTTAATTCGAGCTAATTAATTAAAAAATGTGTTATTTGTGGCATGTGCCAACAATCAGCTTCAAAATAATCATTAAATTGTTGGGGATACTTCAATATTGAAATGCTCTGCTCCACTTCTACAGGAGAAGGACAGGAAAACAAAAAACTGAGAATTGATTTCACTAAAAAGTCCAGTTCAGTCAGAAAAGAGGAACAAATTTATATTTTTTTCTTTTTAAGACTAGTTTCACATCTTAAAATCTGAAATCGCAGAGGTAATCTTAAAGTTCTGCATTATATATTAGGAAAAATAAGATCTGAGTAACTCAATGTCAGATCTGAAAATGATTATGCATTTATTTTTTAAAAGCGCTTGATTAAACCCTGTTTTTTCTATAACAGTTATAAATTGGACTCTGTTTAACATTTTATAGCCAAGTATTAGCTTTCACTTGGCCCTACGAAAGAGATGGAGCAGAGCAAGGTGTTCTAAACCTATAGAGGCCCCACATAGGCCACTGAGTAAAAGTAGCGAGAGGAATTCAGAATCATCACTATCAAAATTAGTACCATCAAAATGATTATCATTATCATAATACCCCTCATCATCACTCTGAGATGAGAGGGAATCATCAGAAAGCATAAGATTTTCGAGAGAAGGACTAGTATCTACCTCTCGTCTCCGTTCTTCTTCCAATTGTGCAATCTTTTGTCTCTGCAGCTCTTCCATCATTTCCTTCTCCATTGTTGCTTTTGCTTCTTCAACTCGACGAAGAACTTCAGCCTCGATCTCATCCTTTCGTCTCTCCAATTCTTCGGCCACTCGGAGGGCAACCATTTCCTCAATCCTTTTGGCAGTCTCTTCTTCAATCAACTTGGACTCAAGCTCCTTTTGTCTTCTGCAATGTTAAGATTGTAATTGATATTAATTAAGAGAACTTAAACCAATTAATTAATTATTACCGTTACCTTTGCCTCTCAAGCTCTGCAAGTCTTTCAATCTCTTTCGTAGGACGAATATTTCTATTTCTACTCCTACTTCGTGATCTGGATCTTGAACTTCCACTGCTTGAGCTTGAACTGGATGGAGAACGAGATCGGCTGCAAACAAAATCAATACATGAGAACTTTACATTTACTAATAAAAAATCTATTATTTGTTGTAATTGACTTACGTTGAACGCCTGGAACGTTTGTTATTTTTACTGCTACTGCTACTACTTCCTCCTCCTTTTAATGGATTTCTTGCAACTCTCCCTTGATCCACATTTCTATCCATTCGATTATTTCGATCTCTTTCCCTCTCTCGATCACGAGAACGTGAACTCCTCTTTCTACTCTTCTTCGTTTTACTCCTGTGGGAATGACGAGAGGAAGATGTGCCACCTCTATTTGAGGATGGACTGACTGATCTGGAGTGACTTCTTTTTCTCCCCATAATAA
>WJEZ01002020.1:0-14848 GCA_009869925.1 Thalassaphorura encarpata
CCCCGTAACTAAGGTCAGGCAAAAAGTGCACATGACCTAACAAGTACGTGCATCTGTAGGGTGTGTGAATGCAGGGGTAGCACTATAAACTATGCATGGTTAAATATAACTAGAATTTTTGTTCACCAAAATATAAAAAACAGAATGCGACCAAGCAGTGCAGGTCAGCCTCGGTTTTTCGGCCATAATTTTTTTAAAATTATTTTTGCACAGTCACAGCCATTCCTGCTGCTTGTAGAACACTGGGCCACTTCCTCAACCTCGACGACACGATTGAAAGCCCACTGCTACGCTATGCTATGCGATATACCACTTGTATAAAGCATATAGATCATTAGTGTATAGTTCATACATATTAATATATGAACTATTTCCCTTCCCCTCAACCCACCGTACCGCTTGAGTTGAGTTGATGATGAGAGAGGGTGGGAGAAATGCAGAATTTTGGAGAGATCTTGTTTGTTTAGTAATTTTTGAAAAATACAACTGTTGCCATGCTAAAATGCCAGAATCGTTTCTTGGCTATTTGTTGAGTTGATGTGGCTAGCCAAGAATTTAATTTGTTACCTGGCTGTTTTTGTTATTGATTCAGTTAAATAGTCATAGTAACTCTAGGTAGTTGCAATATCGTGAAGCGTAGTATTTCTTGAAGCTGCTTCAAATACATTAGGTGCATGACTGCCGCTTAAATAGCATACTAATGTAAGAGGATCTATCGTGAAGCGTACGAAGAAATTCTCGAACTTTTTTGTTTTCCTTGTAACTATCCAACAGGATAAAGTTTCAAAAAACCAAGAGTGTCATGCACCTCTGCGAACAGAGATCGGTTGATTGCTGTAGAGTTTTCAAAAATCGGCTAAGAACTGTAGGTGGAGATGTGATGACAAGCCAAATTTAAGCAGCACCATTTTGGAGTATAGACTGAGAAACGCTATTGTAATTTTGCTTCCCTCCATCCTCTGTAAAAAAATTTGCTGTTTGTATAAAGGAATTTTTTGAAACTCGATTTTGCACTAGCAGACAAGCCGAGTCATATTATAGTCAGATGCTGCTGCTGTAGGACTCAGTTTTTGTTTGACCTCCTTGACCTGTCTCAAGCAACCCCAGGGGAAAATAGAATAATTTAAAAGAATAAGACAAAATTAATTCTTAGAAAAAGTGAAAATTCCTCGGTGACCTGATGAAAAGATAGAAATAAAAAAAGGTCACCGTAATGTCCTGTTCTCTCAGTTTGTCTCGTCACGACTTGAGGTAAATGTTTTTTATTTCTATCTTTTCATCGTATCACCGAGGAATTTTCTCCGTTTCTAGGAATTGGTTTTATTTCCGAGTATTATTCAACTCAACGGATTTTCAAAGCTAATCGAACTAAGTACCCGTAGACACTCTAGGATGTGTGATTTTGTTTTTGTTTTTGAAGTTTTTGACTTTTGATCTCTACCCGGGCTAGTAAATTCGGTTATTACCTTTACATACCTTTAGATCGCATGGTTGAATTTTAGTACTTGAAAGTCTCCGGTTAGCACATCGCTCTGATCATTCAAGGGAGGGTCTACATTTAATGACTTTTTGGCTCTTGAATTTCACACGAAGCAAGTAAATTAGTTTTTCTATTTAGAATTTGAATAAATGCGCAGATTCAGATGCTTTCAAGCCGAATGGTTTTAAGAAGTATCCTTTGAGTTTTAAGAAGTCATTTTAGGTTTAGGTAATCTAAGGGTCTTAATTTTTGATCTTTAGCTGGGGGTAAGTTCGTTTTCTTTGCGTATCTTTTAATCTAATGGGTACACATTTTGAAATCCAATATTGTCAGCAAATACATAGAGGTGCTAAGGTATTCGAATTATTGGGGGCTCAAATTTAAGGAGACTTGATTTGCTGAACTAATTTCAAACGCAAGTTCAGATGTTGATTTAAGTTTAGGATATCGTCCCCTGCTTAAAATAGCTCTTCAGGCTAGTACTCTAATATTCTCAAGCATTTACATTGGTAGAATCAATTAAAAAATATGACTGTCTTACTTGTTATGAGGCTCAGTACCGCCATCATCAATAGAAACGTAAATTAACTGCCGATTGGCTGAAACATTAATATTTCTTTCTTTATTCAGTGAAATTCTGACATATGCTCATAAGATGCTTTCATAATTACCATTAATTCAACACGAAATTTTAGACAAAAGTAGTTAAAATCTCTGGTGACACAGCTTATCCGAGCCTAACAGTTACATAGCTTCGATAGTAATAATTGTGGGCTGCTTATGCACTGGAAAAACAATACGATACGTTCTATACTAGACTACAGGAATTTCCACTTGAAATACATTTCCATTAAAGAATATAGAAATTTTAAGATAACGTATGAGTACATATAATTAACAAATTTTCTTTGACATGACAAGATATCATTTTTCTTCTCAAGTATAACATTTGTTTATTCTCTACAATAACAAAAGTGACGAAAAGTAATCTCCGATTATGAATACATCAGGGTATTCTTGTAAGAAGTTCTTACCAACATTTGAAATAAACGTCCTTATAGAAAAACTCATTTTTCTTCAGGATTCTTCAGGATTTTGTAACTGTATTGACGACATTAGAAGTGCATGTACAGTGCTGAGTTTAAGCCCTTAAGGTGGAAAAATAACACGAAACAACTTCTACGCAACAATACTATATTGTTTATGAACTAGTTTACTTAGTCAATTTAGTTTTTACTATGTGAGGTGATGGACTAGAGCCCACACCTCCCACCAATACTTTGTTAGCCAAAGACCAAATTAGCCAAGCCAAACCATGTTTGGCAAGGAATGTAGGTGAGCGTGAATCCAAGGATTCAACTCAGAGGAATTTAGAGCAGGCATGGGTTTTCCCCGATAGAAATAAAATTGCCCCGTAGAGGAAGCACAGCAGAGGAAGTCTATGCACGTCTTCAACATATGTACACTATCATTCAGTAGAACCTGACAGCAGCTTTTCAAGAAGTCTACCATTCTTGTTGTATCAATCAAGAAATGATATTGGACTTATTCAGCACGATGACCGAACAAAGACAAGTGCAGTTCATCACTCGTGTCTTAGTACCCAACGAACGATTCTTGGTTCAAAACCAAGGCGATGTACTAGAGCTCAAACAGTGCATGCAAATAACGAAATATCAACCCAGTAAACTTCTTAAGAAATCACACCAAGTATAAGGGTTACGTCACCAAAATGAGTCACCAAATTGTTGACCTACCAGAATACGTAAAATGTGAAGATCAAAGGCCATTTTATTTTGATACTGATAGATGATGAACGATTTGAATATCTAATCAAACCAAGGCAACCAGGGCCTTGCATTCAACATCCCTTCTAACCCAACCAATGAGGAATTTGGCAAAAAATTTGTTCCTTTAACTGATCAAGTTTTCCAATCAAAAGGAATCTTAATCTTGATCAATACTGCCCAGCTGACAAGCCAAGACACCCAATGAAGCATGATTCAACGTCTGCACTACCCGGCTGTAGATAGACAACGTCATTCAGGCAAAAGGTCTCACCAACCAACAAAAAGGGCTGACACAAGCATTAACAGATATAACTATTTCTCCATTTGCAAGAATACTAAGACAAATTGGAATCGGATTGGCATTTATTATTATTGTCTACATCATCGTCAAAATCCTATGGGTTTTGAAAGGACCTATCGCTCGTGGTCGTGCGCAACATGCTGTTGTTTACTCATCAAATTCCCCAAATTTCTTCGCACCCCTACCACTGCGACAAAACCTTCACCAGCCTACCATGCATCAATTTAAACTGAACAATCAGCTGCAGTATTGGCGTTAGAAACAGTGAAGAACAAAAATAAACTTTATCTCGACTTACCACCAACAGCACCGGACGAAAGTAACCATGAACCACAACCCTCCACAAGCGAACTACCACTATGTTTTTGTGACAACTGCGACGAAATTATTAATCCCAAAAAACGAACCATGGGACAATTAATGATGCAATCTCAAATTTAAAAAAATCACTCCACAAAATTACCCAATACCCATCAACATTAATACAATCAAAATCTGTTCAGATCCGTCAAAATGAGTACAGCAATCATCTTAATCATCACCCTCGCATTAATTGGAACCACCAAAGCCGACAGCACTCCACTAGAAGTGCAAATTGACACCAGACAATAATACCATCTACATTGAAGCGACAAATGATGAACACAATCATTTTTGACAGCGTCATGGTGAGTGAAATTAAAAACTAGACTCAAACTGTAACAAACTACAAACTACGCTACATATACGTAACTGTCCATTCGGACACCGAATTGGTTACATCAACACAAGCACCTCACATGAATCACTCCAAGTCTGCTTTGAGAAGAACAACACAATCATCTGGAATATACAGAACAATAGTGCTTGCCAATTCCCCAAACAAGAATCAATCGATTGTTATCTAACCCCCATACAATTGACATGCCCAGCCTTGTCCATCATGGTACTCGACTACGACTATATTCCATCAGCCATCAGTCAATGCGGCAACTACATAGGAGCGGTTCGAATTCATATTGCCTCACCCAACGACGACCAAAACAACCAAACCATTCTCAACTGTACAAGAAGTAATATGGATTTTGCCAATCTCGACGACAAACTGCGCCTAGGACATCCTCAACAAATCCATGTCAGGCACATCTCATCATGTGGAGCCATACCTAACCTCGCACCCCTACCTGATTACAACATTACAACCAGTGATCCAGAAGTAGAAAGAGTCAGCTACCGATTTATCCTCAGCAACGCTCAGTCGATTACACCAGATAAACCAAAATTGCAAACGACCTCACAAGTTCAAACCGCACTAGTTGAAGATTATCTAAGTCGAACAAATCGAAGAAAATGTGTGCAAATAATAACAAAAATCATGAGACGAACATATGACCGCTATCCAGAGCGAGGAGCACGGAAGCCAGTGCTGACGAGGACGAAAATACCTATCTCACTCAAGAACGTCTCGAAAACTATATATCATTAAAATCAGTCAGCAACCTACGCCTCAACGCACGAAAAAAATCCACAAATTATCATAAAGTTGCAATAAACAAAATACTAACCAGAAATAGTAAATTACGTAATTTAAGATAAATTGCTGTTAAAAATAACAAATAAATTCGGCCTAATCGAATTCACACTTCAGGCCCCGATGTATGTGAGGTGAAGGGCAAGGGCCCGTACATCACACCAATAATTACAGGCAAGCTTGCTCGATCGCCTTTTCAGGAAATAGCATTAGTCCGCCTACGTCAGCGAGGTTGATCTACACGATTACCTCAGCAAGATTGAGCTACGCGATTACCTCAGTTTAATCTGACCTCCCTTTAGAAAATGGTCACTAAGGAGCATTCGAAATAAAGTAGAGCAACAATTAAGAATTGTTATTCCTTTCATTTCCAAATCCTCCGTTAGCATCCAGGAAGAGCACATCGGCAGCCCTATCTCAGATCTGCGGAATCACCCCAGATCACAGAACATGCGTGGGTCGGCCATTTTTTAGACCGAACCTTTCTTGGAGCAGATTGCCTTTTGCTGGTTGGCTTAAGCGTGACAGGCACAAGGCGTAGATTTTCATTTTCATACTAGTCTGATTCATTATTTCACTGTTAATATGGCGTTCGTACCACTGATATTTTTCGTGTACAAAAGTGTATTTAGGAGATTCACAATAGGATTTCAATTAATGGAGTTACTTTGCGTCACTTTTTTTATCTGTCGAACACTTAAATGAATACACTTCTTGACAGACAGCTAATAAGAGCTAAAAGCTATACAACTAATATACAATTTGAACTAGTATTTTGGACATTTTATACTTTGATTAAGTCATATTCTAAATATTCCTTTATTTTCATTCAGAGGCCATTCATGATCAGTCTTATTTTTAATCAACACCAGCTGCTTAAACTCCGGATTAACTCGCATATATGTCATTCATGCTTTTAATGCTAGTAGCTGGATGTAGGTTCCCTTACAATTAGGTAAGCCGTGAAAATATCTGAAGTACAAGTAATTTCACAGTCACCGTGTCGGTTGCTTAGATCCAAAACGTAATGGCACAAGATGAACACACTTTTCCTTGAATTTCTTGTGTAATAGTGCAATAGTATTAGTGCAGTGGGACGAGCGGTGGTAATTCTTCGATTTACACGGAAGACTCGTAGATGATGATCTGAATGAGACGAGGTTCACCAGATTCCGGTGGTTCAAAACCATCTTCACTCTCCCAGAACTTTTTCCAAATGCTTCCTTCACGCTTCGACTTCCCTGAGCCTTGCCCAAGAGCTTTTTTAAGCTCCTTCAAGTCATTCAAGACGCTCACATCCAAATTTATGTTATCACCGTACCTGGAAAAAGGTAAAACATAACAACTAGAGCTTTCCTCCTCAGATAGTCGAACAATTTGCAGGGTAGGAATTGAGAATCGGTGAACAGAGCAATATTTGAAAGATAAAAGTCAAAGAAGACTCTCATGAAGTTTTATTACACGTAATCTCATATGGGTTTAATGTGGTCGCCCTGCTCTGTTGGAAGGCCAATGGCCCATGGTCAATTTTCGGACTTTTATATTTGGCAGTGTAACTCAGCATTGAAATGTGCAAAGTAAATACACGTTATAAAGTTTTAATTGCCTGCAAATTATTTTAGACTTTTTTGGCAAAATATTTTAATTGATTGCACTTACTTTCGCAATGAATCTGCTAAGCTGCCAAGACCTTGTAGCCGGGCAGAGAGCTCCCTCATTTTTCGCCAAGAATCGGCATATTGACTTCGAACCAATTCAATAGCGGTGGACGTCAGGGCCAGTCCAACTAATATGTATATAGCACAGTAAAGCATTTTCTCAGTGTCCTCTGCAAAGAAAATTTTATTCGATAAATAATTTGAACATGCTTTGAAATTAATTAGAAAAATAATCAACTCACCTGGAACGAGATCACCAAAACCAATTGTGGTCATTGTAATGAAGCAAAAATAAAACGAGTCAAAAAATCCCCATCCTTCCCAATAGTCAAATACAACACCACCAGCTGCAATGTAAAGAAGGAGGAATACGACGAGTGCTCCAACAGTAATGGATTTTTCTGCAAAACAAAAATACTTATTAGATGTATTAAGTTTTTCAATCTATAAGTTTTACCTCTTTATATGCATTAATGTCTCTTATATTAATAAATATACTCTGAACTCTTCTTGCTCAATTTAATTCTGTATTCTGAAAATTATCTTCCTTAATAGATTTTAGATAACTTTTATGAACCATTTACACTACTGTGTAAATCAATTGTGAAAATAAATTAATATTAGAAAGGCACAACTGAATTTAAATTGGAATTAGCTACCCCAAGAATAATAAATCACTTTCTTTGTATTAGTAGTAGGATAAGCCCATCTGAATAAAAACTTTTAATCCTTTGATCCTATGTATTCAAATCAGAAAAGTTTTTCCTATACTGCTCATGTGGCTTCTGGCTCTACTACACTCTAAAAGCCAGTGTACCTTGAAAAATTTCCTCAACAGTCTACTGACCCACGGACAGGTCCAAGAAATTCAAAAAGTTTAAACAAAATGTCTTTTTGCCCTTAATTCAAACATGTGATATCATTCGTTGATTTACAACTAAATTTTATTAAAGCCAAATCTCTTACTGAATTTTGATGGCTTCAGATTGTCTTTCTTGGGAAAATGTTTTTTGCATCGTTTGTATGAATTAGAAACTATTGATGCCATCATTTTCCCCAGATCCGCAATGACTGTGAGTGTGAACGGTATACCAATTAAAGCAAAAATGATGCAGAACAAACGTCCGGAGAACGTCTTAGGGGCCATGTCACCATAACCTAGAAATAAGCGAAATCAATTACTAAATTAAATATATTAAGGGGGACTAAACTAAAAATTGTTAAACTGGATTTTAATTTATACGCATAATTTAAGAGTAGGAATTTAAATTTTCTCTTTCGATAAGCCATTCATTGAAAATTTATTAAAATTAATTGCCAAAGGTCACAAACTTAAAAAGTATATGTTGCTTTTATTGGGGCCATGATTAGATTACTCCCAAAATTAGGTTCTGCATGCATCAGATTAAGAAATTTTGGCTGTGTAGTATAATGTGTCAAAAGCAAAGCAAACACGAATATATTTATCGATTCAAAGAAATAAAGCTATCAGCTATGTCTTATCAAGATTTGTTGTCAGAAACAACAACGAGTGACTAGACGAAAGGAAATTGAGCAAAGCAGATGTGAGTGTCAGTAGCAAAGCAAGTAGCCCATGATTTTTGATTTCACAGCGTGAATTCATGGATTGATGCAACAGCACATCTCAACATTTATAGATCAAAGAAAGCGAAATCCAAGAAAAGTGAAGCTTTCTTTCATTTCTTACCAATTGTAGTGAGAACTGTTGCAGCAAAGAAGGCTGAGCGGACGTAACTCCAAGGCATTTCCGGCGTCTTACTTATATTCATAAAATTGTCCATTCTTCCATCGGCAACTTTCATGATGACTTCTTCATAGCGCTCCAGTGCAGCAGAAATTGTAAGATAAATGTTGGGCTAAATGTGCAAAAATATGAACATATGTTACGAACAAAATTTCATTAAAAAAGTTTAAAATTATTGTAACATTTGCAAAAATCTACAGCACGGTGAAAGTGCATGGACCTGCCTGCCCTGTAGTATAGTAATGCTTTAAAGTGCATCTCTGGATTTATCATGAATTAATCATGAGGCAGAATGAATTATGATTTTCTCTCATATAGTTGAGTGAATTAATGAAATCTTACGTAGTCGTCCATGTCTTTTCATAAAGCGAGGACCATACCACGAATATGAATGTCCTCCTGGATTTATTTATTTCTTAAATTTATTTTTATGCCCGGCTTAACGTTTTTTATTGGTTTCATTCATATTTATTCATTTCTGCGCCAGCTTTGAAAATGACCTACTTTCCCTGAACAGAGACAGAATTACAGGATGGACGGAACGATGAATTTAGTTTTCGATAAAATAAAACATTCTTGGCACTTGACATGACATCGGGTTAGGACAGATCCATTCATTCGGATATAAAATTTATGTTGATCTCTGCTTTTGGATTGAATGGAGAGGAAATAACCAAAGTGAATAAATTGGATAATAATTCTAACTTTACAACTTTTCCCATTTTACGGCGACACTGATGAGAGAGAAAGGTGTGCAAAAATATCTGCAAGCTAAGAAGCTATGTGGATTTTTTCACTTGGCTTTCTCTATTTCCATTTCCGGACTCCCATCCGCATCACATTATCAATTCAAGGATTTTTCCCCTTAAGGGAATTCCCATTTCATTTTCCATCATCATGGCAGAATGACTTTTAAATTTGTATGATGAGTTCTTTCCTTTCCCCTATTCTCATTACCTATTAATTACACAAGTTAGATTTTACTTTACACCCTTCGTTCACTCTTGTGCATTTCGCAATGCACCAGTTTATAGCACAAAATTTCTTCATGCATTTCCGTCTTTTCCTTCTCATCTTTTATTCGGGTCACAACATTCGATCTGGCCTCCCGCCTGCCGCCTACTCTGTCCTCTGAGAATTCGGAATCGAGTATAAAGTACAAAGTAATTCTCACTACAAACTTTCATTCCAATGCTGCCGCCAATGCGAATGCGGGTGTTTTGTTAATTCAAGGTTGAAAATTGGAAATTTGAAACCTGAGTGCTAATTACAAATTAACTCCTAAAGGCAGGCGGAAGAAATGTGTGCGATAAGAATTCAAAGTATTTTTTTAACGCACATATAATGAGTTTCCAATTTAAGATCTAGAAATGAGCAAACTAGCTACCTAAGGGTATTGACACGTATAAATTAGAAATTTAATTGAATTCTATTGACGTGAAATGATATTCCTGGAGCAAATGCTGCTAATTTTGAATCTAATTTGTTATTTGCGCACTTACATCACTCGTACTCAGGTTGACGGCACGTTGAAATTCAATTCTTCCTTCACTAATGTTATCTCTACGCATATGTAAATCCTTCATTTCATGTTCCATCTCCAAACTCTGGAATGCCTGTTAAAAATTTACAAAAATAAGTTAATGAAACTCTGGTACGTAGCATCCTGACCTAATTTGAATTTAAATGTAAAAAAAGAGACACTATTCATTGAGTGCCGAAATAAGTGACACAATTTGTAAATTACAAGGAATCATTTGTTCCTGACACAAAGAATTCATTGACAAGGATGAATGGAGTGTTTACACACTACACTTTCCATTTCATTTCCCAATTGCCATTTTCCCTTTGTTCATAGAAAATGATGCGTACAGGGTGTAATGAAAAAATGAAATGAAATGAATTCACCGGGTGGAACCATCCTACTCCAGAAGATGAGTTTCATCATCATCATCAAATCCTACTGCCAATGCAAATGCACGCACCAACGAGAACGAACCATCATCCATACTTTTTGTTTATCTCAGAATAAAATGAGAATGAGAGTGGAAAGGAAGGGCGTCGTCAGTCCGCAGTATAGTTTTGTCGGTTTCTCAAGAAACTATTAGGATAGCTACTATCTACTTCCATAATTCAAATCAATTCTCATCATCATCTTGGTTCATATAATCAATACAAAGTATCTAACGTATCTATGTAGTGTACCATTTTTGAGCTGTTATTACATAAAAAGTAACAAAGGTATGTAGGTTTTGGGCTTCTGGTAATTTTTATGACTGTAAGGGTCAAAGGTTAAGTTATATGATGAAATCTGGGTATTACACAACTGGTTAAATTCAACCAACCCAGAATTGAAGACGTCTCTGTCTTAAATGACACTGCGTCAGTCAGCATTCAGCACCCGATTGAACTACCCGACAACGTTAAATATTTTTAAACGTCCTAATTACCTGTAGACTGAAACTTGGGAATGTTTGCCCAACTTGAACTCACTCAGTCAGCTCCGCACATATAAATGAATAGGTCGTCGCGTCGCAGTAATAGTAATGTCGGGAATGAAAATCGTTTAGCGTCCCTTGAGTTCAGTCGGAAGTTTCTTTATAATGTGAAGCCAATTCCCAGTGAAAGCCAGCGGACATGGCATGTTCACGTGTCACTGTTCAAATGACACCTTCCTCTGTCTTTCTCTAATCATCATCGAATTGGCAATTGAACCATTTTCTTCAAACCTATGACATACTTACATACTATAAACTCAAACTCTTTGCTTTTTCCGAACCTGCCATACTCTCCGGACTATTAATCCTTTTCATCTTCACCACTCATGTTTATTTGACTGAATATGAGATGAAAGATAAAAATAAATGAAAGGAATAAGAACTGACAGCTAAGGCTTTGCCGTTACACGTCATGGTCTTTTGAAATGAGATGGTTTGAGTTATAAACAAACTCCTTACAGTTTCTATTGGAGCTGCAGCAATATCATTTTTTGTCTCTTTTACACCATGCCGATCCTAATAATCCTAAATGTCACGGCATGATTAAAAAGTCAAGAGATATTCATCAGCTAGGATAATTTGTAAAATCCGTATAAGCGTATATGCCAGCTTATATTTGCTTGAGGTTAAAAATTTAGTTTTCGATTCCATACGTAGACTAGATGAGAATGCGACTGAGGCAAACGCAAAAACTTTGGATCCGGGCCCAAATGTCTTTTGTCTTCCGTAAATAAACGCTAAGGCTGAGACAGGAAGGAAAGAAGGAATAGAGGAAAAGAATTCCTGGAGATTATGCACTCCGTTTCAACGAAATGGATTAGCATTTTGCATTCATTGGAATTGACGGCGAAGTAAAAAATAAAAAGAATTCTTTCACGAGCACCCATTTAAATTATTACAAATGTCATTGTCAATGCGAATCAGGCGTCAAGAGAGAAAATGCGACTGGATGAGAATTGTCTTTCAGCTCATCCTTAAGACAAAGCACGTCTTCAAAAAAAGAAAAGAAATTCTAAATCTTCAAAGGATCTTCAAGGTTAACGAGTCATTAGTATGACGAAATTTATTCTAAGACTAGGATAGGAGATTTAGAAATGACGTCCACGTCTGACAAAGGTCAAAATCTAAGAACATCATTGCTATTTCAGTATTTTCCATGCGTATCTTAACGTAAGAACAACGAAGATTATCCCAGCTGCAAAGCATTCAGATGAAGTCCGGATTCACGGCTAATAAACCACCGAATCGGTGACCAAGTCATGAATATTGAATCTCCCGCCACCACCGACGTTCATATAATTTGACCTTCCTTAGCCAGCTGCAGCAAAGGAAATAATTTCATGACAGAAACATGACATATCAAAATTTACGATTGTTTATCCAAGGATATGAATGGCTGAGTACGTAATGTTAAAAACCATTCCTGAAGATGTCATTTACTACTACACGGGGCACTTTTTACGTCATGTTTTGGTGAGAAACATGAGTATTGCAAAACTAATATTATTTCTGAGTCAAGAGAATGCAATAAAAAGGAATAAGCAAAAGCGGAGAGGTCGTAAACGAATCCCAGGAAGTATACGGAGTATTTCTTTTTACTATTGGTTTCTGTTTCTATTCTAGGATTCTGCTCTGCTCATCTGCATTTGCAACCTTTCGACTAACATTTTCAAGTTAAAAATCCATTTTTCATATCTTCCTTCCTGACGAATTACTCTAATTTCAAAAGTTACGCTAGGCTACATTTGTTTTGTCTGAAATGGAAATGCGGAAAGCCCATAGTACACAGTACACCACAGGAGCTAGTATTTGTTTTGGAGGAAACCTCCCGGAGTGATTTTATGGAGTCATTACTCCTCGTTCCGTCATAACCCTCATGACACTACCAAATCCTCAATGTTCTCATTCTACTAAATATTCCTTTTGTTTTAGTCCTATGTCCCATATCGAAAATATCAAATTGTGACATTTTGCTTGTTTCTGGAGAATTTGGCAAAATATAGAAGAAGTGCTACTGCTCTACTTATTAGATTTTCAAAACCACTGGTTCGATTCGGATCTGATCATTACTCGAGAATAATGTCACAATAGTAGTGCAAGCATTTTTGCAGGCAGGCATGCACGCACGTACCATGGTACCATGCACTGGGAAATGGCAAAACGTTCGAGTTACAATTTGGGCAATAATAATGCGACCAGGTTTTGCCAGACTTTTGCTCTCTTGCCTCAGAAGTTTGTACAATAAAAAGAATATCAAACTCTATCCATGTACGAAATGTAACAATATTCTAAAAGTTAACTTTTCGTAATGCCAAATTTTAACGAGGATCACCACATGTGTGTAGGCGTCATGATTTCTCTTCTTACGTATAACTTTCTAAAGGGAAACTTTGACAAGGGTAAGTTCTACGTTGTAGACTCAGACAGACACACAAATCAATTCAAATGCTTCATCTTTCTGACTGACTGAGTCCTGAGGAAATCTTTGCTGCTATAGGGTTCTTTACTACTCAAAGTATTTGCTTTTGCTTCAGCTTAGGGGTAAAAGTTCCCATGAATCATTTCTCATCGTTTTTCAGGAATGGAATGGAGCAATGACATTTTCAGAATGATATGATTTTCATCCTCTCTAAAAATAAAAATTACACTCAAAAGTCGTGTCGAGCTGAAACTGAACATCGAGAAGGAAAATTGCTGACAAACAAAATTATTTCTACTACTATCGCCTAAAGACCATTCCTTGTCACACTTAACCCTTTTGATACTTATAGGAAAATTAGGAATTTGACATGGCCATGGCCATCGGCCAGGTTAGTTTAATCTTTTGGAGTGGGATCGAGAAATGTTATTACAAAATCGAGTGTTGATCACGTGGGCGTTCTCACAGCCACCGCCTTACTATGGTATGGTATTGGCACCACTCACTTTCAATTTTTTTCGCCGTAGTTTCTCATTTCTAAATTCAGAATCGAATTAGGGAGATAGTCAGATGGTTAAAAATAGAGCGTGTCACATCTTCGTTCAGATAATTGCTTTGTCATGGGATAAAAATAAGTTTGCATGTATGTACAGAGCATCCCAGTCCTAATCGGACGGAAAATTCCTGTTCAACGAGCTCTGAACATAGCAAAAACGTCACAGCTCATTTAATTAATGACACTCTATACATGAGAATTTTGCAATGTTTAATTAAAAGTTAAACAAAAGATTTGTTTATTTATATCAGGGCCCAGTCCAGTCCAACAATAATACGAGTAGAAGAAGAAATTGTTGAAACATGCGGGCATCAGGTTAATCGGGTCCGGATTCTAAATCCGTATGCTCCGGGTTGCGTTTGCTTACACTTTTCCAAAGTGTTTGCGGCATCTTGCTCTCTTCCTCCTCGTAAAATATGAGCCAGAGTCTTGGACGAAAAGATAAACACGCGATGGGATCCTCACTCATTTAATCTTTGCGTATACACGTATATGATACATGTTGATCATGCACGCAATTTAATGCTATATCACTACGAAATGAAACTCATCAAAAATATTTGATGAGCAACGACGGTTTTTGCATACACATTAAATGTTTTTTTACTTAATTTAAAAAAGACTGACTATGACACCTCAAAACAGAAACTTTGTAGTATTGCCTGAACTAAAAGAAAAGAAATTCGTATCACGTAGCCAGATTTGGAATTTCTTCGCAGTTAAACCAGAAAAAAAGAAACCAGAGGAAGAATCGAAGAATGAATAATTCAAACAATAGGAACTTCCAGTAGGGAGAAACAGCAGAGTGGATTACGTGGAATATTTTGTCTTAGGTTCAGAACAGATCCTAACCAAATTCTAGCCCCAAGCC
>WJEZ01002021.1:0-14842 GCA_009869925.1 Thalassaphorura encarpata
CGGCTTAGTTTTTCCAGACGAGAAGGCATTCCGAGCCTTCCAAATCATCTAGAATAATTTTGAACACTGGATTGAGTATTTGTTATTGTTCTAAAATTATTACGCAATGTTGAAGATTTTGTTTTGAATTCACATGAAAATGAATGGCTAAGAGATATGTTATTAAAATTCGAAACCAAGTGACAATTGTTCGCGTTTTGCTTATTAAGGTTTAGGCAGAGTCAAGCAAGGTCAAGTATTAAATTAAATGGTAATTCAGTCATTGTGTCTTCCCTTCTGAGAAGTACTTACATTAATCGTCCTTTTGACAAGTACTAATAATTTTAGCAAGAATAAACTGATTTTTTAAAAAAAAAACTTACTTCAGCTTGACGTTTTTCTGATCCTGGTATCACAAAAGGAAATAATTCCGATACAGATTCGGACTCCATAATGGTAAAAATTCTAATTATTATCAGAATTTTTTAACTCAGTGCAAATGGAAACTGCTCTATTTTTTCCGAAAGAGCTGCAGACACTACACGCGACGAACTGAGCCTAATGAAATGGGACTGGCTAATACTCATTATAATTTATGCAATCGTATATTTTTTATATTAATTACGCACATATTATGCTCCAGGAATCTTGCACAGGTAGAATGATTTTTTACAAGGAAAGAACTCCTGGATGCTGTATATATAATTCCATATATAATTTTGACTTCTGTCCGTTCCTCAGTGACCATCATCGTTTTGGTTCTAGTTCTGTCCTATATACTATATGAAGCACAATTTCACATGAATGTTCCCAAATCATAAAAAATATTCTGACTCCTGCATCGCGGATTAATTAGGAAATGGCAAAGCGTGTGGGTTACCGACTTCGACTTGTGCGAATTATAATTGACGAGGAAGGCCAAGTTTTCCCACGCTGGTAAAACTGAATCCTATATTTCACAATAATTAATATTACGTTACACAAAAACGCAAACTCAAGTTCGTGTATTTTCTTGAGGCGTGTGTGATTGAAGCAAAATCACGTCAAAACGTCTAAAACCAACTGCAAAAAATATAAAATCCCGACGCCATAGAAGTTTTTGCATTACTTCATTTTTTATTTGCAGCTGTCAGGACAAAATCGCCGAGAATGTCTGTTAACCTAACAATTTGCTTGGAAAGTTAAAATTGACATGCAAGCCCAACTAGTTGGAAGTTGGAAATGTATTAATCAGAAAACAAAATTTACTATTGCTCATAAATTTTATACAGTCCTGAAGTCAAGGTTAAAATGAACCAAGAAGTCACCCAGTCATTTTTCCTGGCCACAATCTTCACCTGCCTTCCCACGTACATCTATGCACTGTACAACACAGATTTTCAATTGGATCGCCAGATTTTTGTGTGTTTTTATGGAGTTTCCACAATTCTCATGTACATTGAAGCCCGTTACTACCGAGGGAATCAACCCGTGACTCTGGGCAAAGTGTTGATCAGAGCAGCATTTCTGTCCATGTTGTCTTACATGGGATATTTTGGCTTTTCAGGATTCCTCACTTTACTAACGAATCATTTATTTGGATTCATAATCGTGTGGATAATTTTGTTCGTTATATTTCTTATAGCATTGTCTTAGGTTAATTTATTGAATGTTTAGTAGAATAAACAATTTAAAAATAACTGTCCATACAGGCTCTTTTTCGATACAAAATTTTCTGTCTTTTCTGTCTCAGTTTATATTTTTATTGACTTTGCATTAGGATTAATTTATGTCATCGTCGTTTCGGACAGGACAATTTCACTGTTTTCTTTGCGTACAAAAAAAAACAAAGAGAAGAAGAATGAGGAAATAAAACGACGGCTGGCTACGCTGAAATAATGCGTTGCGTATGTTCATCCATCCGAAAAGCCAAACAGGGGTTCTGATTCATTCAGTCAACCAAGGCAAACTAAACTACCCGTTTACCCGGGTCTACCCGGGTCCCGTAACCGGGTAGTGTAGATAGACCAGTCCAGGGTAAAATAAGAAAATAAGAAAGCGATTCAGTTGATCTTCAACNAGATAGACCAGACCAGTCCAGGGTAAAATAAGAAAGCGATTCAGTTGATCTTCAACATCAGTCGAACCCGGATAGCAGAACAACTCGTTTCCTGTCTCAAAGAATTATTCTGTGTGGTTAACCAAAATCTTTCCTGATTTCATCAAACAGACGTAAAGGAGTCGTTTTTTGGCAAATGTGCAAGTTAAGCAAAATTCTAGGCAAGGCAAAAGATCCGGCTGGCTAGGCTAGGCAAATTCGTAATCTGATTTCGTGACAATCCATTCCATCGGTAAGCCTTTCATTTTTTTTCGCAATACTTATTCTAATTAATTAGTAAGTTATATTTTCTTTGATTTTTGTCCAAAATTTAATAGTTTTATGTGAGTTTCCTTCAAATATAATTATGGACACACGACAAAAAGGCATGCCTTTGTTTTCATTAGAAATTGTTGAAATCAGGAATTGTTTTCATTCCAAAATTAGTTGTAGGTGGTGAGGAACTAATTACGAGAACTTTTGGCATGATTGCGTAATGAGGAAAAGCTGTGTCGTTGTATTATATTTTTCTTGTACTTTTAGGTAAAAAATTATTTTTCATTGTTAGCTTCAGTACAGATTAATTTCTCAATTTGTCCAACCTCGATCTAGTCATGCGAAATTAATTTGAACAAACAAGTTGCGTCATCAACTGATTTTATATTCTGTATATTTTACATTTTGCTCTCAACAATAATTTATTATTTGTTCATATTAGACAAAGAAAATGCATTTAAAATTAATTTATGCTCCTTTCACACTGTTCATAATGAAAAAAGCAATAAGACAGATAAGACTGCACTGCTACTGCTTTGGTCGGTCTTTCAAATACGAGGACCATGGGAGCCCTAACACTTTGTAAATGTTCACAATCTACCTAATTTTATACCGAAATTCCTTCAAAACAAGCCCCATGAGCCATGACTCATGGTCTTGGCCTTACGCATAACACGTAACGCACATAATGTGAACGCAGAAAGAAGAAAATTGCTATTACGATTGAGAGCAAATTCTTCCATAAATTTCCAGCAGAGCAAGATAAAAAATAAGAGTCTCTACAATTTTATTTCTATTCAAGGAACTTCCTGGGATTGGCTTGGTCTAGCTCCCGGGTAGAAGTAATATTTTATACTGTATACGTACGTGCGTAGCCTAAGACTGACTGACGTGCGTGACTTTCACACTTGTTTTGTTCTATTATTCAGAGAAAACAGAGGAAAAACTTGTTAGACTTTATACATTTTATATTTCTTGCTAAAATGTTTTGTTCCGTTGAGAGAGAGAAAGAAGAAAGTTGAAGGGTCCTTTTCTTTGGGTGGTGGAAATACGATTGTTTCTTTCTAGTATCTTTTCACCGGTTTCCTGTACGATTTGTTCGGTAGTTACAGAAGACAGATTCCTTCTAAAAACTTTATTGGAGTCGACAGGTAATATTTTTAGATGTCCTGGGTTAGACATGATGAGAATTCCGAATTCATGATTAGACAGTTTCAATTAAAAGTTAACGTGATTTCTCAGAAACGGAATGGGAAAATCGAGCCACTAAAAAGCAATTTCGATTCAGGTCGTCGCTGCTTTCTCTTAATTTAATTTTATAGCCTATGTTATGCAGAACAACTTTTCGAAAATTTCAAAATTTTGATAATTTTATTTTTGGTGCGTATTTTAACTTTTTCCGCTATCTTTTAATGAATTAAATCAACGACAAGTTTACACTTGGTATTTCCTCTTATTCTTTTCAACGAAGCCTCAGGACTAACTTTTATCTTTTGACGCCAAACCACCCAGAATTTCCGCCAAAACAAGCAAAACCTAAAAGGGAACCTAAATTAGCAAAGTTTGATCCTGGCACGTCCCGTTCATCCATATTTATTTTGATTTCCTTCGCCTTACTTTCATTACAAAAACAAAACAAATTCAATATAAATAAAGTTCAGATGTAGACTTATAAGATATCTGCAGTACATCACTGAATCTGGATTTTTACTTGACTTTTTCATTTGGGGAGGTGGAGAAATCATGTAGAGCATGAGTAAGGCTTGGACCTGAGGCAAAATTTTCGTTTACTAAGTAAATTGGATTTTCGCATTGCATAATGCAAGTAGAAAATATAGCATCACGCTTCACACTACAACGAAAGGAGAGAATTGAAGCAGCTGACGGATTACATATTGTTTTTCTATCTAATTTATCGAACGGATGGTCCAAATACTTCAAGGTTTTCCGAATTATCTGTATCGTAGTATTCGTCGTAACCTCTAAATTGACAATCTTCGCAGTACCCAACCTGAGATCGGATTAAAACGTTGGGCGTAAATAAATCCAGAAAAACAATCCTAATCCTTCGTGAGTTCGTAATTTTACAAATTGGAGCACAAAATAAAATAAATGTTCACGCATGATGTGCTTGGATTACAAAACCCTAGTCTTGGTCTGATACTTTATTCTGGCGCCTGGTTCTAATAAAATGCTAAAGTACTTTACGTAAATGGTGCGTAGGGTTGTGAGCGAGACAAGAATAAATATACACAAGTGACATGAATGGAATTTTAAATTATTCCGGCCCTATTTTTATCTTTCCTTCCTTCAAAGCCAGGCGCTGAAAAATAAGTACACCAAATTGGCGTTGCAAAAAAATCAGTGAAGAAAAGGGAACGCTAGAGATTACATCGATTTTTCTTTGTTTACAAAACCGATGCTACCAAAAACAAAGGTGAAATGCGCGTGAGATTTCAAATTCATTTTAGGCAAAAAATTTCAAGGCATTGATGGTTCAGCTTTTCTTGGAATCTGAGAATTTATAAATTTTGAGCCATTCTAAATCTATCGGCCTTGAGTCTGAAACTTTGGACAGGTTGACTTATTCGAGGGGATCAACCCAGAAATATGTTGCGCTTCGCCTGCAGCTAATGCAATAATGGAGTTCTAGTCCATGCACATTCAATGCACGCAAAAGGAAATTGATGAAACTGATGTTGATCAAATTTGACTGAAGCTCTAATACTTTAATATTCCAAAATCCCCTTCCAGGCATGGGATTTAAATTTCTAGCTCAACGGGCAGAAAAATAAAATTTAGTCGACACCAAACTTTTGAGAGAAAGTAAAGGGGGAAAGCACTTATCTTCCATTTTCAGCCTTCCAGCACAAGGATTCCCATTCCCACCATGAAAACCGCACTAAACCTCCTGATTTGAGGTTCAAGTTCCAAAGTGACACTACGATGGCCATGGCCAGGCTTTAGAGAAGCGCGGCCAAGTAGAAGTAAAAGTTTCCAATGAACTCAACTAAAGTTAGTCGGAATGAATTGGAAACTGTCGTATATTTTACTTCATCAAACTTGAGGCAATAGCTACATAGTTTAAGATTTTACTACGTAACAAAACAAGTTGCAAAATTGGCCATTTGATGGGTTAACTTTATAAGGTATTTGCAAATCTACGCAGATATGTCCCTGATTTTCTATTTTACACGTGTAACGAGTCAATATTTCCATAAATGGATGTTGACCTCTTTCTTCAATTCCTATTCAAATGCGTACAGAGTCTAGGTCATCGTTCGCAATTGCTCTGGTCGAGCTGAAGTAGAAGTTTCGATTTATCCTTATTTTAGTGAACATTTACTTGCGGCAGCTTTGCTGCCACCGCCGCCAGTCACGCATCACGCTTGACTCAATTCGCTCAATTTCACTCAAAATTTATTCTCAAAAGACTCGCATTTGGCAATAATGTTGGGAAAAAGTACCGGAAATCTCGAATGAAAAGGAGAAAGCGAGAAATGAATCCAAGTAGTCCTACTGTGAGACTTGATCTGGCTAGATTCTTGAAAAATGGTTGTGCTACTGGACTGTAGAAAACTTCAATTTCCTTTAGAAAGGCAAAATGTACTCAAATTCATCCGGTGCTTCATTCCAGAATACTTTTCCCATCAAATCATCACTTTAAGCCTAATCCAAGCTAGCGTCGTCCTTTCCATTCAGTTTTGAAGTGATGGCATAGTATTTTTGGACTCTTTGATCTGAATATTAGTTTTCCGCGGCAGTCCTTGGGTTATTTGACCTCTGACACATCTGGGAAATGAATTCACTTTTGCTTAGCTTAACTAATTAGGAAAATACGCATTTCTGATTAAAATCGTAGGCTAGACTTGTGTATCCACAGAAATTCTCATCACTATATACACTTTTAACCATTTCATTTCAGTTGACTCGTTCCGCCTTTACAGTTCTTGAGCTAATGCAAATGCATCTATTTATTTACTGCGCACATGAAAAGAAGAAAGAGTTTACCTCTTGCTGTTGCTTTTCCTTTTGGTTATTTTCTAATTAGTAGAGTCGACGAAGCATGTTTACAAATGGAATGGAATGGAATGAAAGTGTATGTGTAGATAGTATTCGACTAGTCGTAGAGAGAGAGTAAATTAAATGTGGATGGATTGGAATAGAAATGATAGAAGAAAGAAGAAGAAGAGTGGGGTTAATTAGGAAACTTGTACATTAGGGATTGCCTCCAGGAACCAAGGAACTTGGCTTGGCCAGGCCTAAGAGTAGTTTGCTATGGAATTTCATTCGATTCCACAGAACGCGTCGGTTCAGCCAATAGGTGTGCAAATGCAATTATAATTATTGAACTTAAGAATTTGATTAACTCTTTCTCTTCTCTTGTAACTTGTTCACTTTGTCGATAGGATGAAGTGAAAGCGACAGGTATTCGTATCTGAGAGTTTGAGAAAGTTTTGACTAGGCACTAGCCCAGCCCTAGCTTCCGCCCTGGAGACAAGCTTTGGAATAGGCAAGAAAATTCGGTTCTGAAGTGTGGCTCGGCACTTGGGTAAATATGTAGGTAAAGCATATTGTTTTTGACAAGGGAATTTCCTTGAGTGCTTTCGGAACGAAATTTTACCTTGTTAGTTTCTTATTTGACCCAAGTGACACGCGTCGCTTGCGGAAATTGGAAAACTTGGCTTGGCATTCCTAGTCCTCGTCCTGTTCCTGCTGGTATTTGCCCTTCCACTTCCACTTCTATTTTCTTCTGAGGTAAAGGCAAAGGGTAAGCAAATATTTGAGCCAGCCAACAACTTGAGTGGTTCGTCTTAACCGCAGAATAGAATAGGAAGTGCTGAAGAGCAAAGGAATAAGGAAGATGAAGAATTCACTATGACTACATCACTGGATTTCATTTGCCTAATTACAGACAGTAGAAGAGAATTTTGGATTGCTTTGCTTTAGTCTAGTTTAGTTGTTGTGGTGTGGTTCTTAATGTGAAAGACGTACAGTACATAATGAGTGAGTAAAGTCTTAATGGGACCACGAATATTGCTTCCGCTTGCTTGAGAGAAAGCCATAAGTTTTGATAGATGAGTGCTAAAGCTGGTCGTTAAGAAAAGTTTTTATAAAATTGAAATTTTCGTAATTATAGCATATTAATATTAGGATAGCCTCTGGTTTTGATGTGGCGTGGGGATTATAAAAGTTCAAAGTATTATAGAAGACTTAACTAATTAGTTTAAGCGCTTGGTGTGGTTGTGTTAGGGTCACGACCTCAAAACACCAGCCAGAAATAGAAGTTAATAACTCCAAAAGTTTTAGAGCACCAGGGAAAATAAAATGTATGACATTTTTTTTATTAGCGTCATCAGTCGTCAGCCATTAAGTTTATGTTGAAAGCATACTCAAAACAATACTACAAATTAAGTTCATGAATATTTGCTGTCATATAAATGTCAACTCTGGAAGAGGAATTTTCCTTATGTTGCATATGCCGCATATAAAGACATTTATCTCATTCCCGCAAACTTCTTCTCTTTGCTTTTCCTTTCTTTTTTCAAATTATCTCATTGCTTGACTTTCTCCCAGATGACAGAGGAAAGAGCTTTAATATATATTAACACTGTTTCCCACTTTCATTGCCTCTACTTAAAATTTATTCAAGATTTATCATTTTCTCATCAAGTTGACATATTTTCTCTTCAGCTCAAATTTCTACAGGTTAGGTTAAGGCAATGCACTGGGCATAGATTTCTTTATTTTTTAAATACTGGCATTGGCTCGACTTTTCAGTGAACCATTTTACATTCGACGAATGATTTGCCGATTCTTTGGAATTTTCCATTGCATTTTCACAAAACACGATTAGCTACATCTCATTTCACCTCGTCCTATGTCTGGATATGAAATCTCATTTTCGTAATTGGATTTCTTGAAACTTTCAGTGGGATTTAACTCGTAATGCACTCTCGTCTACCAGTTTGAGTTTGAAGTTCACAATAATACATAGCAAAATTGAAAACTTGATTAATGGGATCATTTCATTGCCAAATCCTTGTATTAATGCAGAATCTACTAGACGTACATGTTTGCTGCTACTTCTACTTCGTTTCAATTTGCAAGCGTGGGTGTACAAGTCGGACTTAAGCCCGAGTGGGTCGAGAATTCTAAATATTAGCATCATCTCACTGCACTGCGTTTGTATTTTTATCCTTATGCCAAGTTCAAGTTGTATTCGCAGCTAGCGAGCAGGTTGGATACGTAGAATTTATTTATACTAATGATCCGAATCTGATTCATTATTATAGATTAAGGAATACGCGAAGAATAGACGAAAGAAATACAAAAAACAAGAATAAATTGCAATTACTAGCTAGTACATATGTTTCTTTGAATTTCTAATGTGTACATGTAAAACAACTCAAGCTAATTACGCCTTTACTTATTTATTCGTACAGTACAAGACCAAAGCCGCAGCTTCCAGAAATTTGTGTCAACACCATTCTTTGAATTTCTAATGTGTACATGTAAAACAACTCAAGCTAATTACGCCTTTACTTATTTATTCGTACAGTACAAGACCAAAGCCGCAGCTTCCAGAAATTTATGTCAACATCACCCCTACTAGTTACATAAGTTTCGTGATAATCCTATCCGGACCGGATTAGACTTTCCCTGATTTATGCGATCTGAGGGATTAAATTTCCTGAAACAAAAACAGTTACCTTAGTTAAATCTGATCTGATACTGGAGAAACTTGAGAAGCAACCCTAAAAGTGGAACACTAAGAGTCCAATATTGAAACCTCCATTCCCAGGAAGTAGAACAATAGCCGTGGAAGTAAACTATCAAAATAATAAGTCACTGTCTCCAACTCATCGTCACGTTCTAAGTTTCGTGATAATCCTAACCGAACCGGATTAGACTTTCCCTGATTTATGCGATCCGGGGGATTAAATTTCCTAAAACAAAAACAGTTACCCTAGTTAAATCTGATCTGATACTGGAGAAACTTGAGAAGCAACCCTAAAAGTAGAACACTAAGAGTCCAATATTGAAACCTCCATTCTCAGGAAGTAGAACAGTAGCAGTGGAAGTAAACTATCAAAATAATAAGTCACTTGTCTCCAACTCATCGTCACGTTCTCATCATTCTCATCAGTCTCGCCTCGCCTCAGTGAGTTATTCCCACATCCAGCCCCGACCGCAACTTGATCTAAGCCCAGACTTTGTTTAATATCAGAGGATCATCTTGTGCAAAGATACCCCAGTGGAGTGGCATTCTCTCATGTATGAAATCATTGACACTAATGCGAAAGATTCTCGTGTCATGATGAGAAATGATTTTATTAATGAAGAAATCTTGTGCAAAGAAGATACCCCAGTGGAGTGGCATTCTCTCATGTATGAAATCATTGACACTAATGCGAAAGATTCTCGTGTCATGATGAGAAATGATTTTATTAATGAAGAGTAACAATGGTCGGTCAGATGAAACTAGAATAAATCGAGAAAAATTCAGAGTCGATACTTAATCTTTGCTGCAGACGAAGACAGTTGACGATTTTAGACGAGAATAATGGCGGCTACTGCTTCAGCCTCTACGCCAGAAGTGGATGAAAACAACGTTACGAGCATCATTCGAGATATTCTAGAAAGAAGAAAAGAATTTTGCTACAAAAACTACAAACCTAGTCTTGGAGTTGCAAGTAAGTAATTTTGATTGATAATAAAAATTGCAAAATGTCCCAAATCCTTAAAATTTGCTTGACAGTACTAGTTTTGGGATTTTGTGTCGAGTAGTTTTGTTTTGAATTTCCTGACAGTCCAGTCAAATTGAACTGTGGCCTATGACAAGCCAATAAATCGTTTTAAATTTGCCTTGAATCTCCAAAAGCCTTTCTCAACAAATGGATTTTCAAAAGATGCTCATATCAGGTCTGGTTTGACGATAGACTTGTTATCTTTATACCAAACTACATTACAAACCACGTACTACTTTCTTTTCTTTGTATTACGTTCTTCCTGTGTGTTATTGGAAATACAAACTTGTTCACACTTTCAACCTTCGAACTTCGAATCCCACATCACAATCATTTCTTTTCTTTTCTTTCATCCTCTTCCCTTGTATTTTTCTCACGGAGAGATTTGATCTAAAATTTATGGCCATAAGGTAGGGCATGGCATGACATGGCACGAGCACGACAAATCAAATAAAAAAACAAAGTTGGCTAAGAAAAGAAAGTTAAAAAATCATACAAGGGAAGAAAGGGAAGCTCAAAAAGTGGCGTCTCGTCTCACCTTTGGAAGTGAGGTTTGTTCCTGAAATAACTTTGTTGCATGTTGGAAAATTTACGCAATAGAGTGATATTCAATTTTTTGAAACCTAAGGAATCAACCTTTTGTCACAATTTGAATTAAGGGCAGAAAAATAAGAAGTCATATTACAATAGTGTGACAAATTGGTCTTGGACTAAGGATTCGCCCAAAATGCAAAACAGTTTATTTTGCGTCGTAAATGCAAATAAGGTTGTTGTTTACCTGAGAATAATAGTCATCTGTAGAATTCCATTGTTTAGCCAACATGGAAATAAGTTTCCAAATTAACAAACAAAATCCAACCAAGTGGAATAGAATGGCAAGGTGAGATAAGATAGGCAGAAGTTTACAGTGAAAATGTTTGCCTTGTGGCTGTGGCAGTGGCCTAGCTCTACTTTACTTTAATTCCAAAGTTTCTGTTCATTGTCGCATACGAAATACAAAACTTGATTCAACGATTTATCGACTCGAAGATTCAGTCAGTCCAATTGGTCCGTAATCCAGGCTAGAACTTTGGACTTTAGTTTAGGCTTTAGGCATTACTTAGGGCATTTCATCCTTTTTCTCAGAATTTTTCTTTAATTTTGTTCAATTAAGAATTAATAAAGTTGGTAGAACCATGCCCTCAAGGTAATTATTAATTTCAAATTCTACTCAATTTAATTCGAGTGCAAGTGCCAAGAAATAGTTTCTCCGGTGAAAATTCATTTAGAGAATGGAGAAAATTTAGTTTACTTTCCTCAGAAAATGAGGATCATAAAACCACCAAACTCTTTTTACCTACCTGGAGGAAAATTGTCTCAAAGTTTCTCCAGGCTTGGCCTGGTCGGGTCTGTATTGGCATGATAAATGGCCGTGGGATCAATTGGCCAAATGAAATTTCTAAAGCATTATGAAATGGGAATATACTGCGTCGGGCTGCTACGTGGTCATTTGAGTGATGCTGATGTTGAGCAGATGATGATGATTGAAAAGCCTTTGGGGATTCATTGGATGAGATGGAGAATAGAAAATACAAGTTTCTAGAACCGGTGGATAAAACAGGTAGCTCACATTTCACTTTCACAACGCATTAGATTAAGCCTAAGCCCAAGCCTAGTCTAGCTAGCCTAATGTTTCAAATGCTTCTGCGGAGAATTTTGCAGTCCAAACTCCCTAATCTATTTGTTGACAAATTGCAACAAATTCAATTCTACTAGCTGAGCGATTCGATTTCACTGGACATGCCATTTTGACAGGAAAAAGGATTACAAACACATCTGTCTATCCTCAGGGATAAGCTAAACGACCACTATCATAAAATTCAATCTAATAATTCAATTCTATGAAAAGATGGTCAAAAACGGGTACTTAGCAAATATGATTATTTTAAAGTGAGGTATCCCTGAATGGGCAATGCGATCAGGTGCCAAGTAACCCGAAGTTCTTAATTTTCTTAGCCAAAGCATTGTCTCTAGCTGTAATGATTTAATTCAGTACAAAAATTGACCTATGAGTTAGGGAAATACAAGAGGACAGTCCAGTTGTAATGCCTCATCAAACGGTTAATGACCTATGCAAGCCCTTACAACTTAATAATAATTAAATTTAGTCAAAGAGAAAGTTTAATAGGTTAGACTGTTCTGCGTAATAAAATGTTCTGCACTTTCACTCCAGTGGACTTTCTTTCCGTCTTTTTTTCTTCAGCTAGAATTGCATAGGGAACGAATTTTGGTTTTAATGTCTGCCTGCCTTCCTCGTCAGAGTTAATCTTCCGCTTACGCACGCAAGTTGTTAACTTTGTCCCATTTACACTTGACAGTAAAATTCCAGAACCAGAGCGTGTAAGCCTAACTGTGTTGAGAGAATCTCATGTTTCCTCCTTCTACCACCCCCGAACGTAGTCCGTAGTATTCCCTCAAGACAAGGAAAGGAACGTTTCTCTGATAATAGTCCTCGTACTTAAGACAAAAAGAGGAGTAAAAACAAAGAAGAGAGAGAACTAGGAGCAGAGACCAACCCAAGAGTAAGAATGAAATGCTCTGACGGAAAGAAATTGATGAGTGACGTGACGTACGCAGTCTTTGGGGAGCAAAAAACTAAAAATAGAGTTCTTCTTCATGCTGCCTTTTCCTAATAAAAACCCGAAATGCCCAACTCCACTATCTTAAATTAAAATCCACAAAAATGAATCAAAAGGAAAGCATCAGGCAATCTTGCGATTTGTCTGAATTCAGAGAAATCGGAGGTCAACTTAAAAATTCCGAATTCAACATTTTGCTGACCACCCCGTGGAATTGGTTTGTGCATTAAAAATATATTTTGTTATTTCCCTTGGCCTTTCAAGAAAATAAGATCAACCTCAGGGGAAATTTTCTTTTTGCGAATCTGATCCAACCTCAATTTTTCTTATTTGAATTATCATCCTTGTTGGAATGAGAAAATTTTGAAAGCTATCATCTGTTGCACACTTTTTCTGTGCACCTGAGGTTCACTCACTTGCTTTTGTGCTCTTTTTGCACATACTGCAAGTTAACTACGTTTCGTTTTCAGACCCTTTCATCAAATATTAAAAACATTATTCCTTTGATCCTTCTTCTTCATTTTCGTCTTCATGTAATTCGTATCTGAGCGAGTAAAAAAATTCTAGCTCAGGTAAAGCTCAGCTAGTATATTTTCCAAGAAAAAAAAAAGTTAACTACGTTTCGTTTTCAGACCCTTTCATCAAATATTAAAAACATTATTCCTTTGATCCTTCTTCTTCATTTTCGTCTTCATGTAATTCGTATCTGAGCAAGTAAAAAAATTCTAGCTCAAGTAACGCTCAGCTAGTATTCTCCAAGATAAAAAGAAGGAAGTAGGGTATTTTTGAGACGAGCGTTGTTGATTCGTTTTCTTGAAGGCACTTTAACCCTCAGAGAGCATTCCGTGCTTGTTTGTGAGAGGTTTAATGGAGATGGAAAGGTGAAATGGATGGACTGAGTGTGTACGTCCAACTCAACACTAAACTGATTCACCAATCCTTCTTTCGTATTCGTGCTTTCTCCACTTTATCTCAATTTTAGCTAACAGGTCAAGATATGAACGAGGAAAGGCTAACGCTAACACATACATTTTGCTTGAAATTGTAGGAAGTAAAATATTTATTTCATTTTGCATAAAATTTCTGAGATTCAAGAGTGAAAGAAGTCAAATTTCAGTCAGTGGTTCCGATTTCTGAAAAAAATTGCATCATTTGATAAACGACGCAATAAATATACAAACTAACGAGTGGAAAATTTTGAAAGTTTCGAATGTTGTTGATAGATTGAAGAAAGAGTGGGATGCGGAAGTAGAGATTCAAAACATTCGAGTGAGTGAACATCATCCCACACACAATACTTAGGATAGGCTAAATGATGTTGATGTATTGGTATTGTATTTCCTTCTAGTTGAGTTGAAACACGAAGCTTAAACTCCATTTAAGGAACATTGAGTGAAAGAAAGAGCTTCAGCTTAGAGCTTAACCAGTAAAATGTTTAAAGGTTTCACAAGGTATGGTTCCAAGGCGTCTAAGCTGAGAAAATTAGGCAAATGGACTAAATATTCTTCGTTCAGTTTGAAAAAAATATATTACACTTGGGTACTCTTCCTTGTTAAAACAAGTGTAAACTTAAACCAAACGTGACGTCGACATCTCTGTGCTGCTTTTTTATGGGTTTCTGTCCTAGGAAAGTCTTTGCAGTGTAACTCTGCACTGGGTCTGCAAAGGAAGCCCTTGTCTTTTTCTGTCTTCTTGGTTGTGTATGTGAAAATAAATTGGATCATTGATGGTGAAATTACATTTCCTTCTTGCTCCTTTTGCATTCACTCTTCTCTGGGTTGTAAAAATTACACAAAATTGGCAATCTGTGGCTTTGTTAGATGCAGATGCAGAAAGAAGAGAAACTTTGCTTTTACCATGAGCCTAGCAGTATGTTGTAAATAATTTATGTGTTCTTTTGCGTGTTCTTATGTGTTCTGTGATTCTATTGCACTTGCACTTGTAATGCATTACATTACTCGGATTTAGATGTTTTATGCTAAAATGCTCGACCACAGCTTAGAATTTCATGGAAAGCAAACATATATAACGTTAATATTTTAGCTCAGCAGGTCACTAGCTCATTTACAAACTAAACTCTTCGGCGGATTTCTCTTTCTCTTTTGTTGTAAAATTTCAAAGGAAATGGCCACCCGCATTCA